>LIEC01011863.1:65741-148535 GCA_001925005.1 Drosera capensis
GCTGCTCAGTGCAGACGACCAACTCAAGACTCGTCTGCACCAAGGTTTAAAAAGGACCACAACAAAGTCACCCCTGGGAAGAAGGAAAGAAGCAAGGCATATGCAACAAAGACATGGAGCGATACAGACTCTGATGATGAAGATATCATGTCAAATGCTCAACTATGCCTCATGGCAAAGGAACAAGAACAAAAACAGGTATTTAATATTTCTGATTCAGAAGCTACTACAGAGGAATTGAAGGAGGCACTTCAAGAAACCTCTTAAAGCTTCATTTCTCTTCTGAAAGAAAATAAGGAAAATCTTAAGCAAATTGCAACTCTCAGGGAGAAATGCAATTCAAATGAAAAGACTAAAAGTAGTCTAATCAATGCTCAAGAAAAACTGAAAGAAGCTGATGAAAAAGTGAAACTTCTCAATGTAGTGGTGGAAACACTTACCTTGAGACAAGCAGACCAATGTTTCTACTACAACAGAGGTGCAGACGAAGAAAGCCTATACTGCAGAATATGTGTATAAGAATTAACACTCTACTGCACAAACTATGCAAAGTAAAAATAACTCAGCTGCACCAGCAATTCTGAAAAGGAACAAAATTCTCAAGAGATCTGAAATGAAAAATAAGATCTCTACTGCTCAACCTCAAAAGAGCTGGAGCAGACTACCTACATATATGAATAGTAAGAAGAGAGTAAGAAACTCTCAAATGCAATTTAGTGAAGGACCCCATGAAAATAAATATACACCTTACTACTCAGCATGGGATAACTCCTTGAGATCAATATGGAGAAAACCATACTTGAGACACATATGCTCATGTCAAGAGCAGCAGACCAGGTGGAGCAGACCACTAAAAAGCACAAGACCAAAGGTCTACTGCTTTACCTGTGGCAAACATGGCCACAAATCACTTGAATGCTGGAACACACATAAAAGGATAGTTCAAGTGTGGGTTCCAAAAGCTAACCAATAAGGACACAGACCAGTGGATACCATGTACAAAGTTCTTTATGTTTTCATTGCAGGAAAAGGAAAAAAGGATATGATACTTGGATAGTGGATGCTCGGGACATATGACTGAAGACAAATCCAATCTTGAGGATTTCAGAAAGGAGCAAGGACCTCTTGTCATATTTGGAGGAGGGAAAGAAGGTATAACTAAGGGTTACGGAACCCTTGGTACAGGTTCTTAATCTTTAGAGATGTGGCTTATGTTTGAGGGCTTAGAACATAACCTACTATCCATTAGCGAGTTATGTGATAAGAACTATGATGTGTCATTTACTCACAATACATGTCAAGTAATAAATAAAATGACAAAAGAAGTCAAGCTACTAGGAATTAATAAAGGGAATATATATGCAACTAGAACAATGCTTGCTGATGCAAACCTATCTAATAACTTCTGGGCAGAAGCAGTAAACACAGCCTGCTATATCCAAAATAGGTGCACAATTCACAAGCTTTATAAGAAAACCTCATATGAACTGTGGAAAGGAAAAACACCAAGTGTCAAATACTTTCATGCCTTTGGATGCATATGCTATGTACATAACAATAATAAAAACTATTTACAGAAATTTGATTCTAAGGTAGATGAGGCAACCTTCTTAGGATACTCAACAAACAGCAAGGCATTTAGGATATACAATAGGAATACACAGATTGTTGAGGAATCAGTTCATGTATCTTTTGATGAAAAAGAAACATTTCCAAGAGATGCTAAGGAAGTTTATGTCGAATAACCTCCTGGCTTTGAAGATTATGAATATCCAGATCATGTATATAGGTTAGATAAGGCATTATATGGGTTAAAACAAGCACCTCGGGCATGGTATGAAACTCTATAAACTTTTCTATGTGAAAATAACTTTGAAAGAGGTAAGGTTGATACCACTCTGTTTTTAAAGAAACATAAGGAACATATATTGTTAGTACAAATATATATAGATGATATTATATTTGGTTGCATTAATGATAAGCTGTGTGAAAGATTTGCAGATCTAATGAAATCAAAATTTCAAATGAGCTTAATGGGAGAACTAAAATATTTCCTAGGACTGCAAGTACAACAGCTAAAAAATGGAATTTTCTTAAATCAATCCAAATACTTAAGGAACACTATCAAAAAGTATGGATTAGATAATGCTAGTCATATGAAGACCTCAATGAGAACATCAATAAAAATTGAAAAGGAAGAACCTCGAAAGAAAATAAATCAAACAATATATAAAGGTATAATAGGATCACTGTTATACCTTACTGCAAGGAGACCAGACATTCAATATGCAGTATGTGTCTGTACAAGATATCAATCTAATCCTAAGAAATCTCACTACGCTGCAGTAAAGAGAATATTAAGATATCTCAAAGGAACTCCAAACCTTGGTGTATGGTATCCTAGGATTCAGATTTTACACTAATAGGCTATTCAGATGCAGACTTTGCAGGATGTACAGTTGACAGAAAAAGCACAAGTGGATCATGTCAATTCATTGGAGCAAGATTAATATCATGGTTCAGCAAGAAGGAGACTACTGTGTCTACTTCCACTGCAGAAGCATAATATATTGCTGTTGGAAGCTGCACTGCACAAATATTATGGATGAGATCACAACTTGCAGATTACGGTACAACACTCTCTAAAACCTCTATATTTTGTGACAATACATCTGCAATGGCTATTTCAGAAAATCCAGTCTTTCATTCAAGAACCAAGCACATTGATGTCAGATATCATTTTATTAGGGATCATGTGATG
Organism: Drosera capensis; assembly: GCA_001925005.1. Classification (NCBI taxonomy): domain Eukaryota; kingdom Viridiplantae; phylum Streptophyta; class Magnoliopsida; order Caryophyllales; family Droseraceae; genus Drosera; species Drosera capensis. The sequence continues at coordinate 68,503 of LIEC01011863.1, forward strand.
AAAGGTCATATTAAATTGGAATACATTCCAACAGAAAAACAAATTGCAGATATTTTTACAAAACCTCTTAATGAAAACAAGTTCATTCAATTACGAGGATAATTGGGAATACTTGATTTACAACAATAACATTGGCCAAGAATGCTTGACTCAAGAAGAATTGAAATTCAAACAGGTGTAGTGGTTGACTTCAATTCAATCCGTGATGAGCAAGAAGAAGTCAGACATATAGCAGACCTGATCGAAGAGGCTGGACTCAAGCCTCTATGTGAGCAAACAAGCATAATTTATGATGATGAAGTTCTGGACTTCATCAAGATGGCACAAGTCGCAGACAGTCTGCAGCAAATCACTTACACCTTTACTTCAAGAGGAATAACCATTCAGGTGAACCTTGATGACCTTGCTCAATGCTTCAATCTTCCAAACGAAGATACAAGGATCATTCCATCTGAAGTCGTCGAGCTGGGACGACAAGCCATGCTGAGTCAAGACAAATGGAATGTGGAAATAAGGACCATGAAAAGATTCTTATCCAAAGAGCACAAACTTCTTGCCGACATCGTGAAGAAAGCCATTCACTCCAAAGAATTCAGCAAGGACCAAATAACCTCCGATCAACAGGAGATTATGTGTGGCATCCTTACAAAAACAAGAGTAAACTGGGCCAGTTTACTCATGTATCAACTTGCAAGATCAATGAGAGCAAGACTACCACTGTTCGGCAGAATAATCAGTATCCTTCTCAAACAGAAGATGAACATCTCCGAAAAAGAAGGAAGGCCATGGAACCTATCCAAACAAAGAAACGTCAAAAAGATAGGAAAAGCACCTTTAGGACTGACAAAGAAGTCTGCAGCCCAGTCACTCAAGACTTTGAAAGTAAAGACCCGACACAATGCAAAGCAGACTACCACAGGAGTGCAGACTATTACAGCACAGACTCAATATGCAAAGAAGCAGACCAAGAAGAAGCCAGCCCAACAGACGTTGACAAAACCAAAGACTACGAGGAGAAAACTCATTGTATATACCTCAGATGAGAAAACAATATCCGACAGACCAGCTGCAGAACAAATCAAAATCAATGAAGAAGAATCCCAGTCTATAATAGTACAGACTGAGGAAGTCATTGATCAGTTTGTAGTACTGTAGACCAGGATGTTAGCTGAGCCTTCTTCATCAAGAATACCACCTAAAAAACCAGAGATTGCAGCCCTCCATGACGCAAATATAGCGATTCAATTCCTTAAGGCAGCAAGTCATGATTTGAAGAGAATAATCTTGGAAGCTCAAGTAAGCTTTCAGGAGATAAGGGAAGGACCTCGAGCAGAATTCAGACAAAGGCTTGTTGCGGAAGGCTACTCTCATGATGAAATAAGAGAGATTGAGGCCAAGATGTCAGCTCTTCAGATGGAGCCAATCTCAGTGGACTCTACTGCACCAACTCTCACTATCAGACCCTTGCAGCAGAACCAACAGCCACAACAGTAATTGTTCCATTCACAGGCAGTAGAATGAAGACTTCACAAATTACAGATGACCAACCTACCACTGTCACTGCCATATGGACTACAACACCACCAACTCAAGAAAGATCCTCTCCTGAAAAGATCATTGAATCAGTCATGAAGACGGTCAAAGCAGTCGAGGCAAACCTACTGCAGCAAAAAGTTATAGATTCTCAGCTGCTTGCGGAAAGGACGCGAGCCAAGATGAAGCAGAAGATTGAAAGTGACAAACTAATTCAAGAGTTCGTGACACAACACAATCTACCAATCAAGATGACAAGAACAACACCATCATCCATACCAATTCAAGAGGCGCTAGCAAGAACTACAAGAAGAATTATACGGTATGCTAGACCAAAGCTAATTCCTCAAGGACCCAAAAATCTGTACCAGATCAATACAGATCAATCTCAGACGCTGATCGGTGACATAACTGAAATAACCGAAGGGGAGATTCATCAGCTGGTTGAACTCTAAAAGAAGGAAGTTAGCAGATCAACGAGACCTAAAGAGCCTTACTTCCTGTTCAGTGGAACACTTGAGTTCAAGGACTCCACACTGAAGACAAAAAGGCTCAGACATGCTCTCCTAAGGCACATAGAGTTTGTCAATTCTCCAGAAATTGAAGCAGAACTCAAGAAAATCCTTGAGAAACACATCAAAGCTGCCACTGAGGAGGTCTTTGAATACCTGTCTCGACCTGATCTGGGAGAACATCAACCAGCAGGGGACAATGGAGATGATCATCCAAGAGATCAAGCTCAGCAAGACCCTCATGACGATGAAGATGATATCATAGATCAAGTAGCTGCTGAAGGAGTACAACTACAGCAGACTAATATGGAACAACCTGAATCTGTTGCAAAGGAGGCTGCATACGAGGTTACTGCAGACGAGACAATGGCTGCCTCTTCATTCATCACTCCAATCGAACCAGTTATTCTTCAAACAGAAAAAGCAGGTCATTCAAAGTCCCAAACTGAAGAATCTGTTGCAGAAACCTCATTGATCATCGCTCTTGTAGCAGAAGATACACCTACAAATGAGGTGACATCCATTCAAGTCTCAATACATGCAGACAAGCCAAGTGCCCCAGCAGAAGAGACAACTGATACAGATAAAACCACTTTGGTTGCAGCAACGACACATCAAGCAACTCCATCTAGAGACATTGAACACATAGTCTTTACTCCATCATCTGCTTTTGGTTTAGCTCAATGGAACCACATGTACCCTCTGCAGCCCTGGAGCCTATATACAGTAATCCCTCAGACACCAAAATGACTCCAACACCACTTAAATACCTAAAGAAAGTCCTTGAAGACCATGAAGTTGAAGTCCTATCTGTCCAACCACATGAGCAAGGTGAAAGAGTTCCCTCTTCAACCTCAGAAGACACAACCCAATACCGACTACGTCAGCTTGATCAAGAGATTTATGGAATGCACTCATGGATCAAAGATGCCTTTCATGATCTCCTCGAAGCCTTGGAGCCAATTGCAGAAGACCTTGCAGTAGAAAAAAAACTCCGAAAATCCACTTTTGCTAACTTTGGGGAGACTCTCAGTCATCTAGCAGCAGGAGTCATTGATTAGATGAAGCAAAATTAATCAGTACATCTTCACACTCAACGAACACATATCTCCTACTTCAGAAGATTCAAGGAGAAACAGTCTGCAGCACTTTGCAAGCTCAATGACACCATACAGACGTCACAAAAGAACATTGATAAGCACATGAGAATCAATGACATCAAGTTTGGCCTTCTTGAGACCAAGCTCCAAGTAGTCTAGAAACACATTCACTCTGAACTCAAGGGGGTTAGGGTGGCTCTTGAAAACCTCACCTCTGTACTGAGTGCTAACAAAAAGGGGGAGAAACCTTCTAAAGGGCAGCAGAGACCTGATGCAGACGAGCAACAACAAGACCCCTCTACAACTCAGGGGAAGAAGGAGAAATCCTCTGAAGCAAAGAGAAAGAACTCTGGAGAACAAGGAAGGGATCCTAAGAGACAAAGACATCAAGAAGAAGACAGACATAGGAAACGTAGCAGGGAATCCGAGGAGGAAAGGCTATATCGACGCAGACTAGGGAAAGAACATCAAAGGTAAGACTAAATCTAAACCTCAATGTTTATTTTCCCAAATCTCAATTTTAAATTGAAACTTAAATTCAAAAATATACAATCAATGTAATGATATAAAGTAAGCTTGTTGTATTACATAAGAGTTTTTGTTAGCATCAATTTAGGGGGAGATTGATAGAAATGTGCAATCCCTCCATTTGTATAGAAATTGATATAACAAACTAAAATGTATAAATTGTAATATAGTTAGATTGTTTAGGCGAGAAGTCAAGTAGGGAGTTGCAATTAAGGTCAGATGCAGGAGTGCAGACGGTTGCAGATACAGAGGCATGATGCAGACCACCTGGTGTAAACTACTATGAGGACTCGAGATGAACAACTAATATATGTACAAGCAACAAAAGGTTTGAAGGCTTCACAAGAAGGACTCAGCTTGCAGACGAAGACCACGATGACAAGGCATAAAGCTGAATCAGACTGTGCACACGAAATGTTGCAGCAGAGACTATGTACAGACGAGATGTTGTAGCAGGCTGGATTACAATAGAGATGATTGTAAGCATAAGGTCGAAGGTTTGAAGTGAGTCAAGTGGAGATTCAAATTAAAGTAGCAACGGCACGAAAACTGGGATAGTGGAATGCCAGTGTAAAAAACAAGATGGTGGCAAACACTAGTGGGAAAGTGACCCTCCATGAACAGTGGGTTGTCTAAAAGAAAGGTTCGTTCCTTGAGCCTATAAAAAGGAACCGGTGAAAGCTTACTTGAGTGCTACTGTTGTTGAACGTTGATTCAAAAGCAAAAAAGTGAAAAGTAATCAAGCAAAAAAAAGATTACTCAAGAAAGCCAAGTCGTGAAGATACGATCGAAAGTGTCACTAGTCTGCAGAAGAACAAAATCTTGCAGCAGAGTACAGAGTTCGAATCTATGCAAAGTCTCTAGGTTCTTCGCTTTTCATACGAGTTTGATAACTTGTAAAAGGAAAGTCTCTTGTAAACAAAAACAAGAAGATAGTGATACTCACCTCTTGGATTGACTACACTCGTCATCAAGGGAAGACTGGACTAAGTTTTCGATCATCATTTGATATTGAGTGTCTGAGTCTGTATAAATATTGTGTCCATTTACTGCTTTCTTTATACTGATGCTTAGAATTGTTTTTAATAAATTATCATAGCCTAACTCAAGATAAAGACTCAAGGAGTTGCAAATCTCTAGTGCAGACCAGATAGTATCATCTATAGATTATTAAGTTAGTCTACACTCAATACTAGTCTGCACAATATCATTATTCGGAAGAAAAGATAATTAAATTCTCAAACAACCTATTCACCTCGCCCCCTCTAGGTTGAAACTCAAACCTTACAAGTGCATTAGATCTGGGAGCAAACGAGGTTGCAGCAGGGACTGGGTGTAGACGAGGTCTCACAGTACTGAATGTAGTCTAAGGTGCAGCAGATTGGGATACAGAAGAGATAGTTTCTGGGGTTTAGGTCATAGGTCTAAGGTTCAGTCAAATCAGTTGAGGTTCACATGTGACCAACTATCACATCAAGTCATGTACATAAATCATGGGTTCATTCCCTCAACCTATAAAAGGGGATCGCTGAATCTCATTGAGTAAGACTTATGAATGAATGATTGAAAGAGTAAGCTTGCAAAACAATAAGAAATTCAAAGATTACTCAAGTGAGCTGAATCGAAAAGAAAATAGGAAGAGAGTTCACTACTCTGCACTGAATAACCGAAGCTACAATAGAGTCCAGTGAAGGATCTATGCAAGGATCTAGGTTCTTCACCTTTTTGACAAGTTAGCTAGCTTGTAAAAAGGGGTTATCTTGCAAGTCACAAACAAGAAGATAGTGAACTTACCTCTTAGATTGATGAAACTAGTCACCAAGGAAAGACTGGAGTAAGCTCTCGATTATCAATTGATAACGAGTGTCTGACTCAGTATAAATCTTGTGTTCTTTATTTGTTTTCATTGCTTGATATATTTAGAATTGTTAAAAATTGATCACTATATAAATACAGAGATAAACTCATACAGTTTGAGTCTCTGCTGTAAACTACCTCAATAGTTTGCATAGAACAGTAGTGTTCAATGTTTTTAAATCTATTAAAATCCAAAGCAATAATTTGAATCAACCTATTCACCCCTCTCTAGGTTGAACCTTTAGACCTAACAATTATCCCTCTACAGAACTTTTGTAGAGGTTTGCTTTGCCTTTTTCTGACCGGTAATGATATTATTATTCACTTTTAAATATGAGAGATTGTTCAACCAATCCTTATAACCTAAGCCGGCTTTATCATGTGAGGATTTGTAAGTTCAGGGTCTTTTCATTTCATATATCTACTTGTCTTTGAAGCTCATCATTCCTCAATGTGAGTGTTTCCACTACGTCATTGCAAAGCTTTACCTTTTTTATCTGATTTCTTTAGCTCATCTTGAGCCTTGGCTAGGTAATTATTATCTCTTTTGCATGCTAGATTGTATTTTTCTTTGAGATTTGCAATCAACTCGAGATTCTTTTTATTTTCGCTTGAGAGGAAAATAAAGCTTTAAGATGTTTCTTGAAGTGCTTTCTTCAATTCCTCTAAAGTGGCATCTAGGTTAGAAAAATCAAATACCTATTGCTTTTCTTCATCTTTCGCCATGAGACAAAGCTTGGTATTTGAGATCGTTTCTTCATCATCAGAGTCTGTCTCACTCCAAGTCTTGGTACCATAGGCTTTGCACATTTCTTTTCCACCAAGATTCCCTTTACTGTATTCCTTTTTGTACCTTTGTGTAGACGGTTCCTATATAGGTCATCTATATTATGTAGTAAAGTGACCTGGCTTTTCGCTGTTATGGCCAACTTCTTTTTTGGCTTTTGTAGTGAGATTCTTCCAGCAATTTTTCTTTTTGAATAATTTTCTAAACTTCTTGCCTATGAGTGCAAGTTCTTCTAATATAACTTGTTCACTTGCATATGAGGTGTCGCTTGTTTTCTCCTCTGCTATTGATCTGAGGATTTTCTTTTGAGCCTTGAAAACCAGAGTTTTCTTTCTGACCTCATCAATTTGCCTCTTCTGCTCAACTTCCAAATTGTTTGTGTGTAGCACACCATATAGTTGAGCTAAGGATATCTTGGCTAGTTCTCTAGACTCCCTTATTATTGTGATCTTTGTCTCCCATACCTCACTTAGTGATCTTATAAACTTCAGGTTGACTTCCTTATTATCAAAAGTTTTACCCAAAGTCTTGATATTATTGACGAGTACATTGAACCTCTCATAAAAGCTAATTAGGTTCTCATCAGATCTCACTAAGACCCAGTCATACTGCTGCATGAGAACATCCGTTTTGTTTTCTCTGATTTCATTTGTTCCTTCAAGTCTGAGCAGTAGAGAATCCTATGGTTCCCCTGTAGTGGTCGTATAAACCACTATTTCAAACATCCCATGCTTTCCTTACCCTTATTGCTGTGGTCTTTGTCCCCCAAACCTCACCAAGTGATCTCATAAACTTCAGGTTGACTTTCATATTATCAAAAGTGTTCCCCAAAGTCTTGAGATTATTGACGAGTACATTGAACCTCTCATAAAAGATGGTTAAGATCTCATTAACACCCAGTCATACTGCTGCATCAGAACATCCTTCTTGTTTTCTCTGATTTCTTTTGTTTCTTCATTTTTTAGTAGTAGAGCATCCCGTGCTTTTCTTGTAGTTGTCATACGAACCACTATTTCAAACATGTCATCATCTAGAGCTTTGAATATTTGATTCCTTGCCCTCATGTCCACCAGTACTAGATCCCAGTCCTCTCTTGTCCAAAGTGATTTGGGTTTGTCTACTTCATTGTTTGTATCAACTACATCTGGTATCTTTGATATGTATGATCCATTAGTGATGATGTCATGCATTCTTTCATCTATTGAATCCAAATGTGCAAGCGTCCTCAACTTCCAATGATTAAACTTGTTGAATAAATATGTTGGTGGCTCTTTACTGTTGGGACATTTGGGTAGCTTTGGAGGAGCCGTATTTTCTTCACAAAACAACCGGTTAATATCTTCTTGCAGATTTAAAGCTAAAGATATGACCTTTTTTTTTCCACATATGTTAGGTCTGAAAAGTCACGTGCTGATACCAATGGTTAGAACCACATGTTCAATCTAAAAGGGAGGTGAATAAGTTGAATTAACTTATGTCAGTATAATGCAGTGGATTTTTTAATATGAACACAAATACTCTTTGCAGACTACTAAGGTAGTCTGTAGCAAAGACTCCAACTGTGTAAGTTTGTCTTTATTTTACTGCAATAACTAATTCTAATAGTTCTAAAGGCATCCAACAATGAAAACAAATAAAGAACACATGTTTTATATTGGTTCAGACACTCGTTATCAACTGATAATTGAGAGCTTAGTCCAGTCTTCGCTTGGTGACCAGTTTAGTCAATACAAGAGGTGAGTTCACTATCTTCTTACTTGTGACTTACAAGATATCATCTTTTACAAGGTAGCTAACTTGTCAAAAGATTAGAAACCTAGATATTTGCATAGATCCTTCACTGGACTCTGTTGTAGTTTTTGTTCTTCTACGTAGACTAGTGAACTCTCTTCTTGTTTCTTTCTCAGTTTAGCTCACTTGAGTAATCTTTGAATTTTGGATTGTTTTGTAAGCTTGCACTTTAATCTCTCATTCAAAGGCTCTACTCACTGTGCTTCACCGATCCTCTTTTACAGGCTGAGAGAATGAACCCGTGACTTATGTATAGGATCTGATGTAATAGCTGGTCACATGTGAACCTCAACTGATGTTGACAGCTTATCGTTTTCAGATCCTTGTAATGTCACACTCTAAACCTCAAATCTTAGATTTGACTGAACCTCTGACCCAACCTCAGCAACCATCCCTATTGCACTCTAGTCTGCTGCACCTTAGTCTGCACTCAGTATTATTGAGATCTCGTCTACACCCAGTCTCTACTGTAACCTCGTCTGTACCCAGATCTGATACACTTCATGCATTGCTATGTTGGTCCTCGTTTACAATTTCATTCCTAGACCCTAAAATATTTGGAGGTCTTTTGTTTCCAATGGATGTCTTAGCCGAATCCTTTGTAGTAGTCTGCATCTGGTAGTCCATATAATGTTCTCCATCTATGATCGTCTGCTCGCCAGCATCTGATCTAGACTATAACTACCTACCTAATTTTCAGCCTAAGCACCCTAACAATATCATGACTAATACTTCTAAGTTTTGTTCATCAATATCTATACAAGTGTAGAGATTGCACATTCCTATAATGTCCATACTTGATTCAAGCCATGCAAGAAGAACTGAATGAGTTCAAAAGAAATGAGATATAAAGACTTGTCCCTAGACCCAATAATTAGTTGTAGGAGTGAAATGGGTAGTCAGAAATAAGACTAGTGAAAATGACATCATAATAAGGAATATGGGCAAGTTAGTTGCTAAAGGATACTTATAGATTTATTATGATGAGACATTTGCACTAGTTGTTAGATTAGAAATCATAAGAATGTTCCTCGCCTATGTAGCACACAAAGGTTTACAAGAAGTCCTTTCTTGTAAATCAAATGGTTGTTTAAAGTGCTTTCTTGAATGGTGAGTTACAAGAAGAAGTGAGGATCATGAATTTCCAGATCATGTTTACAAGCTGGACAAGGCTCTGTATGGGTTGAAGCAAGCACCAAGAGCATGGTATGAGACTTTATCAACATATCTTCTCGAAAATGGGTTCATAAGAGACAAGGTAGACACAACCCTATTCCTCAAAAGGAGCAAAAAGGATGTTTTTCTGGTATAGATATATATGGATGATATTATTTTTGGATCTACAGATAATGGCTTTGTGATGAGTTTGTTAAGCTCATGAAATCAACATTTCAAATAAACCTTATGGGAGAACTTTAGTATTTTCTTGGACTATCGGTTGAGCAGAGCTCAAAAGGAATTTTTCTAAACCAATCCAGGTATTTACACAACATGGTTAAGAAGTTTGGCCTAGAAAATGCCAGTACTATGAGAACACCCATGAGCACCTCAGTCATGTTAGAAAAAGATGAAAAAGGGAAGTCCATAAATGCCACCTTATACAGAGGAATAATGGGATCTCTCCTATACATTACAACAATCAAGCCAGATATCATGTTCATTGTGTGTGCTATAGATTTCAGTCAGATCCAAAAGAATCACATTACTCTATTGTGCAAAGAATCATTAGATATCTCAAGGAAACTCTAAAATTAGGACTCTGGTATCCAAGAGATTCAGATCTAACACTTTGTGGCTATTCTGATACTGACTTTGCTTGGTGTATAGTGGACAAGAAAAGTACTAGTGGTTCATGTCAGTTTTTGGGGTATAGATTAATCTTCTGGTTCAATAAGAAGGAAACAATTGTACCAATCACTGCTATATAGTCAAGCAGAATATATAGCAATAGAGAGTTGAATGTCCCAGATTCTCTAGATTAGATCAAAGCTTCTAGACTATGGAATGCATATTGCCTATACACCCATATACTGTGATAACATATCAGTAATAGCAACAACGAACAATCATGTGTTTCATTCATGAACGAAGCATATAGACATCAAGTACCACTTATTAGGGATCATATTAAGAAGAAGAACATCACACTGGATTTCATCTCAACACATAAGCAAGTGGCTGATATTTTTACAAAACCACTAGATTAGAAGAAATTTATTCATTTTAGAGGAGAATCAGGGTTGATAGATTACGAATATTAAGGCATAGCAAAGTTATGCATAACCACTCTGCCGGAAAACACAGCAAGGCAATGTAACACTCTGTTGACGAACTCTACTGATTACGCGTAAAGGATTCTCTTCCTAAGGTTACAACTCTATTTTGAGAAAGTCATAGCCGTTGCGATTTTTACGCGTGTCCATTGACCTTACTGTTTATAAATATCAACATTTTTGCAAAATCTTCACACTTTACCTATCTTCACACTTTACCTTTCTTCTCATCTCAACTCACCCATCAAACTTGCATACTCTATTGACAAACCTTAGTTCTCAACATACACAAGAAAACGTCTATGAGTCTCAAATTCTTGGCAATCTTTACAGTTTATTAGTTGGTTTCACACTTCTCGATCAAGTTTTCACGTTATATCTTAATTTTTATTCATGATTTTTAGACAAACATATGGCAGGAAAGGGAGCAAAGACCTCACAAATCAAGACCGAAAACGTCTTACTGATTGATAAGGCATCTAACTTTTCAGATCGGATCAAGGAGATCACCCAAATTCTTGTTGATGTAGGTATACAGGTACTGCTCGGTGAAGAAACAAGAATTCTGGTCTAAGAGGTAATAGAATTTTGGGACTCTGTCAGTATCAGTAAGGATGATGAAAGGATAACCACAGTTATACGAGATGAAGAAATTATATGGACCGCCAAGGACTTTGCCGAGGTCCTCAAACTCAACGATGGTGGAGTACTACCGAAAGAACTACCAGGAGAGAAGATACAGGAAGGAATGAACAAGATGATGACGTATATCCCAGAGATGGGATAATTCTAAAGAAGTACTTTCAGGAGAAGTATGAATTCCTTGCTGATGTACTAAAGAAGTGCCTTTTGATTGTAAAAGGTTCCAAGGACCATGTGAATCAAGATCAACTGAGAATGATGACAGGTTTAGCTCTGGGAGAAAGACTAAACTGGAGCAAGTTAGTATTTGGAATATTCATCAAGCGACTTAGGGAAAAGAAGAGCTATGCATCCAGACGAATCATAAGTCTGCTTGTAAAGTAAAAGATCAAAGTCAATCCTAAGGAAGGAATGGCTATAAATGCCAACAGGAGAATCAGAACCTCAATACTCAAACTCATGAGAAAGGAAGAAAACAGAAAGCAAGGACACAATAGAAATAACCACAAAGCCCTCACCTACAAAAGAAACCAGAAAACCTCAAACAAAAAGGAAAACCTAAAAACCTGCTGAGAAAAGAACTAGAAAGCCCTAACAAAAGAGACAGAAGAAGAAGAAATCAACTTCAAAAGAGCCTCTCGCATCAGCAAAACAACAATCAAACCATACAGAAGTCTTAGTAGGAGAAATCTCAACGGACATCAGAAGTGAAGCAACTGCAATACTAGATGAACCTATTGCAGATCAACCAATCTCCACACCACCAGAGTAGCCCTCTATTGAGAAAACACAAAGTCTTGGAGAATGTCAAGATCCAAAAGTAGACTATCCTTTATTAATTCCTCGGCTAGAAGAAACAGCAACAACAGAACTCACAAGAGAAACAGCAGTGAGCATGAAGATCATTAGCAGAACGTACAAGTAGAGAAGGTCACTACTTGACAGGAAGTCATCAATCAATCAACAACTCAAGAACAAGATGACACACAAGAAGAAGTGTCTGAGGAAAGAAAGTTCATCATTCCAGCTCAACCATTACCACCTAGGAATTCAGAATGTCAACAAAAGAACTTTGGGGCCCTCTTCATTGAGAAAAGAGAAGTAGTGTACTCCAAGTATGGCAAGGAAATACCTCTCACACGCATATTTATACCAAGGAGCTGACCTAAAAGAATCAGGTTCACCAATAAATTTTAAAAAAGGGTCTTAGGGAAGGAAAAAGCCACATTAGAGCCATTTGTTGAGAAATCCAAGGAGTTTGATCCACTATTCGAACGCTATGGAAACCCACTTTTGTTGTTTCTTTCAAAATCTAAAAAACCAAGTTGTACCAACACAAACATATGGATGTAACCTTTAAATCCATCGGGAATTTATGCATTTGATAACTTTAGGGGTCTCCAAATTACGAGCGATTTCAAGGACCGTATCAAGTGATTGATTTACTTTGCGATGATCGAAGGGAGAGGGCTACAATGGTGGTGGCAATGACGGGTGGTGATGGTGGTTGTTTTGCTACAAGGATTAAGACAGAGAAAGGGTTTTATGAATAAACTGTTATAAGGATATAATTGAAATCATGTAATTTTTTTTAAAAAAAAAAAACTAAAAATAATAATTAATAATTTAGATATGACTAGTTGACAAGAAGATTACTGTAGAAATGGTGCCCACCATTTATTACAACCAACGCGAAACATGAAATTGAGAAAGTGTGGGAAGAACATCACATTTTCACAATTTAGAGTTTCATGTGTGAATCCCACACATGTATGAGAGGTCACCGTTGCTTCCTGAAGAGGATGTAAGCCATTTTTATATTTTTTTAATAAATATTTTAAAAAATAATCTATTGATTTATTTTTGGGTACAATAAGTAACTCGTTATAATCCATTTACCAGTGTCGAAAAACAAGTAGGGAGTACTTCATAAAGAGATCAAGAGACGGATGCAGTCAAATCATTCCCGTGTCTATCCCCACCGCGGCACCGCCTACTCATTTGGGCTTCCCTTCGAACTCCACTCTGCCCTCCCTGAACTCTTCCTCCTTCGCCATCTTCGATGTTTCTGTCACAGAGTCAAGTTAGCGAGGGTCTATCACTTTCCAACATCAACTGCGACAGCTCATCATCATACGATATCACTCCTCTCTTCCTTTCCCGTTTCCTCACCTTCTCCGTCGTCACGGTCGAATCATGTCAACGCCACCACAACACCTCTCCCATTCCGCCGCTGCCACCGCCTCGTCGTCGTCCACCGGTGAAACGCTGCGGCGTAATCGTATTATGTCCAGTAAATTTTACTTCGATGTTGCTCCTCATAAGGTAATTGCGGCGATTAATCAATCTAAGTTTTGCCTTTTTGTGTTTGGGAATTTGTTTTTGGCTATTATGTTCGAGAAAGTTGAAGTCTGACGCGGGGGGATTTGGTTTTGTAGGTTCCGATTATTTAATCGGCGGGGTATGATATTGCGTTTCTTGGGATAGAGAAATTGTAAGTCCTTGGAGCCTTTATGTTTGATACTGTGCTTTGAGGAGATTATGGGCCGTTTGTTTGGGCTTATAAGATGGTCAAATTACTTATAAATGCATATAATTGTTTGAAAAAAAATGGTTTAAAGCAATTTAAGTGTTGATATGATAAGCAGTAAAGCAATTATCTTATAACCTGTAACTTATTGTTGATAAGCAAGTTTGGGCAAAAGTTCAAAACATTTCTGTTCCATAGTGCTTTGGACTTTTCGACTAAAAGTCATAAACATTAGTAAGCACTCATATTTAACCCAGCCAGATAACTCCTTCCGAATTTTTTAGAATTTTTTTCCACCGTTTGTAACTTCATGATGAATATTGTACAGTGATTTGTAGCTTGATATCTGGACTCTGGCTCTTTGCTATATACTAGTAGTTTGGAATACGACACAATCATAGTATGTTTTTTCCATCGTTGTTTCAGACAAAAATTAGATTCCTTCTGTGCCATTGAAATGGAGCAGTAGCAGTAGATAATCTAGTTAGCTTGCGAATTTGGAACCTGAAAAGTGATTTTAATTCTTTCATTAAGTTAAGACTCTTTAAAATGTTTGATAGAATTGAATCCTGATGTATGAAAGTTCATGTTGTGTGTTTAATTTCGATGGTCAAAATAGAAGTCATGATGAAGAGATATATCAAGGGATACGGACCAACTAGTTCTAATAATTTGAAGTCATGACATTTTATATATTTAACTAGCATCTCCCAGCACTTTTCTCCACTGTTGTAATCATTATCATTGGATATGAGTTGGCATGCTAAATTTTGGTATTTCATGCCACTTAAATCCATTCCATGCTTCACGTTGTGATTTATTTTGTTCTTTTTTTTCTTTTTTGTTGAAAATACTGATTGAATAATGGCTATAATGGAAAACACGCTTCATCTTTTCAAATGACTATCAAGAGATGAGTAGGACTTGGATTTCTCTACTTTGTACTATCTTGTAAATGTTTACATTGGAGCAATCCATCTAAGATTTATTTTGTCATTGAAGCTAATAATTTCAGGCACCCTTTTGATTCTTCAAAATGGGGGCGCATTTGCCAATTCCTTATCTCAGCAAAACTGCTGGACAAAAAACATCTAGTTGAGCCTGTGGAAGCTTCTACAGACGACCTCTTAGTGGTGATTACACTTATTTTAAGCCTTGTGTTCCTTTTCCTTGGGGGAATTGAGAAACTTAGATTAAGATGTATGCATCTAAATCATCTGTACATAAGTGCGTGTAATCATACAGTTATTCAACATAGCTCCAGGATCTGATACATAAAAATAATAGTTCTGGATAATGATCTATTGTGGATGCATTTCCAAAACCTTTGGCTTAAAGTTGCCAAAATAGAAATATGAGTGGTGCTTAATTTCTTGGATTATGAGATTGCATGTGCTAATTTTTAGTTACATCTTGGTGGTCTGCAGGTTCATACGCAGAAATACTTGACTAGTCTCAAGAACAGTGTAAATGTTGCGACTATTATGGAGGTATCATCTCTCCTGTTTGCAATGCTTCCTGAATGTCTGAAATGACTTCAACTTGAGCTTGGAGGTTCGTGCCTCCTGGGCATCTTATTTATTCAATGTTGTTGCTCTGAGTACCAACTAGTATAGTCTATCTATCCATTGTGTTCTTTCAAATCTCCACTAGTTAGGACTTTGAAAATTGAACCCTCCACTCTTTACAAAACGAATCAAACCAAGACTTTATCACTCTACTCAGGATTGATATTTGGATATAGCCACATCAATCTCGTATGTGTTTGGACATGTCCTTCATTTTCGGAGGCATGGTATGTCACGATAGCTGCTAAGAGCACTCACAGCAACATCCTTATCCCCTTCGCCATCTCCATATTTAAAGAATATTGTGGAAAGTTCCGCCAAACGAGCTCCATATCCTCACCTTTATCTTTGTTTCATTCGCTACTCATTTTTATTCCCTACAATCAGGGAATGCAAAATGCTGTCCCTATACCCTTTTTCCCTTGCCACGTCATCCAATTGTGGGTCTTCCCTCTACCTCTCCTCGTCACTTGCTCCTCTTTTCTCCCGCAAAGTCTCCCTTTCTCTCAACCACAAATTTTTTTCCGTGAACAACAATGTAGACTCCTATCAAAAATAAACAATGCAGTCTCCATTGGTTCTCCTTCGGATTCTTTTGTTTAGTTACAAAATTAAGGGATTCCAGTTTGATACTGTCACGACTTGGTGGAATCAGGAATTTGGTGTGAACCAACTCGTATGCAATTTGGGTATTTAGGGTTACGAAATCGATGAAAATATCGATCTAAATCTTGAAAATTGCAAGCAGGTTCAAGTCATCTGATTTGTGTTTAGTAAGTAGATTCGAGTAAAATTCTCATTTTTTGAAATGTCAAATTTGTTTTGGTTTCAATTCATGCTTACCCAAAGATAGATTTTGGTTTTTCGTTTATTTATTTACTTTTTTTGTGCATTTTTTAATTTTTAGGGAATATATATGGGAATCTGTTGGGTGCATGGAGTTGAAATCGATACCCTAAACTGTATTATTATAGCACTGTATTGTAGGGATAAAGATGGGGAAACTGCGTGAATGGTCTAACAATCCTTTTTGCATCTCTTCTATTCTTCACCTTTTATTACTTCTCTTAAGGCGGATTTTGGGTAGGATGTCTTCACTTCTCATCATCTTATGTTTGTACCACTTTAATTTCATCTCATCCTATCTCTATAATTTTCACACAAATCCACTCTCTCATCACATGATTATTATTGAAGTTGTCAGAGCATAGCCCCTCGCTTCATACTGTTCAATATTAAATAGGTAGTCTTCCTTGCTAATAAGCTTCACACTGTCACATGAACTGACAGAGTTAGCAAACAGTGGCATTCCTCCACGCAAGTGTCCAACAACTGTCTTTGCTCAGGTGGGCTACATTTTCAATCTTAATAGATTCCCTCTTTTTTAGCATCAAATCTAGATGATTAAAAGAATCTTCTTGTTGTAACTTCATGATCAAAAGTACTTCGTAAACATATCTTCAACTTCTACGATGAGTCCTTGTATTCCCCATTCAAAGTTTTTGCTGTGTTATTGAAAAGCTTTAGAAAAATTTTCATAATCTTTGTAATTTACTTATAGGTCATAAGCGTTCTTTTCCCTGTCTTAAATGGACCTTGAATGACATGAATCGTTCATTGTTCCAGTTCAAGTATATCCTCCTTACCTCAAATGAATCGTTGAGCTATATCCTATATGATCGGTAAATTCTACGTTTTTGCAAAATTAACTTTGTTGTAGATTTGTAGTGCAAGGTCATGGATGCTTTACCTGAGCTGAAATCAAGTTCTGTGTTTACTGTTTACTGTTTACCTTTTCCCAACCTTTTCCCTCTATCCGAAGAACTTTGTTGTGTAGAGTTTGACAAGGTTAAGAAATTAACAATTGCGTGTATAGGTTCCACCCGTTGCAATCTTACCCATTTGTATTGTACAGAAGAAAGTCCTTAATCCCTTCAGGAAGCAAGTGATCTTTACTTTCTTTTCCTTAAATGTCGTGTCTGAGTTATTCATGTTTGTTGACTAGTGTGGTGCAGGTTGGTGGCACTATATTGGCTGCTAAGCTGGCCAAAGAGCGAGGATGGGTCATAAATATGGGTGGGGGTTTCAATCATTGTTTAGCGGAAAATGGGGGCGGTTTTTGCATGTATGCTGATACGTAAGGTAATGAGTTTTTATTGTGATTGACATCAACTTTGTGTACTTGTATCTAATACTGATATTGCTGAAATATTAAGCATGGTGTTTTGTCATTGTGTGAGAATTACAGGGTGTTGGTTATTGATCTTGATGCTCATCAAGGAAATGGTCATGAAAGAGATTTTTCCAATGATAGTATGACTTCTTTCTTGCTCTCATGCATGCAATCTTTTTCAGTTTGTCATGGTGATTTCTTTACTTGGAATGTTTGTCAAACAAGAGAAGATGAGATTCATTCATAATATGATTGACAATACATGTATATATATATATAGGGAGTGTCATTGGTGCTGTAAAAGACAGCGTAGTGGCTGCTACAAACTGTAAGTTGAAAAATTTATATTGTAGCTTGTTAATTGCACACATTTAGTAACTTATAATATAGATTTCTGAACTTACAATATAAAATCGCAAAGGTGCAGTATTTGTAGCAGCCCCTACGATGCTTTTTCCAACATATAAGTATTTCCTATATGCATACAGCACTCTTAAAAACACGATAATTGATGTTGTTTATCATCAACTATGCACATGGATATTGTTACCTATACATTTACATCGTGTTTGTAAAATTTGATAGTCATCGATCACACGTGCGTTCGGGAATGATATAGCTTGTTTAATGACTTTAAATCGTTCATTCTAATGGTTTCTAGTTTTAAGGATTAGAGTGTTGGAATGATTTCAATTTTTGTTAGCATGTTTTATTATAGTTGATGATCACATCTAAGGATCAGATTATTGAGAAACGACGTCCATCATCGTGTTTCATGAGTGTCTTTAGCTATCTTGGCTGAACGCACTTTAGCCCCTTTAAGCCCATATATATATATATATATATCTACGTTGCCTTTTGCAACATATAAGTATTTCCTATATATATATATATATAGGAAAATACATGTATACTGTAAAGGACATCGTAGAAGCGGCTGAAAATACTGTATATGTTGGCTATTTTATATTGTCAGTTGAAAAAATCTATATTATAAGTCGATGAAAGTGTATAATCAAGTTTTTAGTGTATTTTATAACTAAAATTTGACTTATACAAATTCAACAAGTTACAGTATAAACTTTTCAATTTACAGTATAAATTTCTCAACCTACAGTTTACAGCAGTCACTACGTTATCTTTTAGAGAAAAAAAACGCGCCCTATATATATAATATAACTAGGCCCAACTCAATAACCCTAATTGACTTTAATACTCGCTCAAGTTGGGCATAAACATCTAAACGACTGAACTAAAAAAATAAGTTGAAATTCATTCCCATTGAAGCGATTTTATCTGATCGTGTGTGTACCAACTTTATGGAATCATCCTTCACTTCCTCTCGAACAAAGTGACAATCTACCTCTATATGTTTTGTCCGTTCATGTAACATTAGATTATTCGTAATGTGAATGGCCGGCTGATTGTCACAATGATGAACAACTGATCCAATAAAAGGCACTCCAATCTCTCGTAATAGCATTTGAATCCACTTAAGTTCCCGATAACATTTGTCATAGCACAATACTCGATCTCTGCACTAGATTATGAAACCACCGACTGCTTCTTAGCTTTCCATGACACAAGGTTGCTATCATGAAATACACAATATCCCGAGTTGGACCTACTATTAGCGGGTACGATCGACAGAACAACCTGCCGCGCATCGGAGTATCATACTATATCTATAGTCTCTAAATTCAGAGGATCTTCATATCTAGCTGTATACAATTGACCACGATCACGAAACACAAATCAGTGACATGGAGCTCCTTTTAAATAATAATAATCTGTAGAGTGAGTGATACGGGGAGAACTCAAAAATTGGCTGACCACACTTACTGCAAAAGCAATATCAGGATGAGTTGTTGTAAGATTATTCAATTTGCCCACAATGCGATGGTATTTTTCTGGATCATTTAACACTTCACCACTTTCATTATCAAGCTTCACCATAGGATCCTTAGGCATGTCACTCAACTTGGCATCAAGTGACATAATTTCCTTGGAGATATCAAGTGCGTACTTTCGTTGAGACAATGCGATGCTGCCACTTGAATATGCAACTTCTATCCCAAGAAAATATCGAAAAAGACCCAAATCTTTAGTACTAAACTCTTTATGTAGGAACTCCTTGAGTTGTATACCACGAAAATCACTGTCGGTAACAATGATATCATCTACAAAAACAACCCGAAAATCAATCCTACTGAAGAAGATATACTAAATATAGAATGATCAACACTGTGCTATCGCATGTAAAAAACAACCATTGCATCACTGAAATGACCAAACCATGAAAGAGGAGATTGTTTGAGCCCATAAAGCACTTGGGATATGTTGGGATATGGTGGAGTACAGGGATTAGGGTTGTTTGTTGTTGTTTTGATGGGTCTGATACCATGAAACAAGAGAAGATGAGATTCATATGTATCTATATGGAGTTGAAGGGGCTAAAGTGTCTTTAGCCAAGGTACCAAAAGACACTAATAAAACACTATTAATGACATCGATTTTCAAGAAACCCGTCATTAGATGTTATCGTCTATACACAGGGGCAGAACCAAGGGGCGAGCGAGGGTCTTGGCCCCCCTCCTCTAAATGGTTCCGACGAGCTTATATATGTACTTGTATAGATAGGTTAAATATATGTATATATTTTTTATGTATCGAGAACTACCAAGATAGGAGCTAGCACAATTGGTTAAGTTTTGGCTTCTTCAGCCCTTATCAGGGATCAAACCCTACAGGATGTTTTTTCTCCCCAATTTTTGAGGCTTCTATCTTTTTCTTTTTCTTTTTATTTATTATTTTTTTTCCTTTTACATTTTTGCAAGGAGGGCCTGCCATCTTTCTTTTTCCCTTTTTTTGTTTTAAAAGAGGCCCATTTTGTCAATATTTTCATTGTTTTATCTCATTCGTTTACACGTATTTGCTCTTTTTCATGAATTTTTTCTCGTTGTTTTTTATTATTTCATGTAATTCATGGGTCCTTGATGGTTTTTAGCTTCACTTGTTCTCCTCTACATTTGTGTATGCATATGTAGTAAATTTTCTAAATTAAGTTTAATTTTATTCATTGAATATGGTACTTTCTTTCATCAATTACATGCAATGTTTATATAGGATAAGAATATAAAGCAACGTGCCAATAAAAAAGAAAATTTGTATAAAGTAACAAAATGATTTTTTCTACCTGTTTAAAATTAAATAAAATTATGTTTTATTAATGTTTCATCATTAAATTACCTCATTTTCTATTTAAAATATTGTATATATTTTATGGTATTTTTTTTCCTTTTGATCGGCCCCGTCATTATTTCATCTTGGTTCCGTCCATGTCTACACATATAAAATGTGATAATCAAAGTTGGAATCATCTCGATATTTTAATCTTTAAAATCAAAAATCATACAATTGAACAGTTTAAAATAGTTTATATATGTGCATTGTCATTCCCGAACGTACGAATCGCGGTTGGCCACCAAATTTGACACGCACAATGTAGACGAATGAGTGACAATATCCAAACAAATTTGATGATGAACAATATTGTTTATCGTGTTTTTATGAGTGTCTTCAGCTATTTTAGTTAAAGACATTTTAACCCGTTTTTCATGTAGATAAATGTGAAGCTGCTTTTAAAAGAGCTAAGCTGGGTAGTAGCTACACAAAAATGGTGTCGTCTCATGCGTAATTTTTTGTTTGCGAATTACCACATCCTCAAAATGACATGCTTGAAAGCAAATGCAAAACATCCAAAAAAAAAAGGAGAAAAAAATAAGAAAAAAAGATTGTTTAGGGTTTAGATTGTGTTTCAATTTTGAAAAAAGTTTTCGATTGCTTGACAAACAAAATTCGAATTTTTTGACATTCGATTGATTACCCTTGAACAAAATTTGATTTTTTTTACAAACAAGCTAAGGTTCTTTTTTGATTAAGATTGACTTGGGTTTTAGTTTATTGACGTCCGTCTCAAGACGATCAAATTAGAATATTTATACGTTTACTTATACTCTAGACGCATTCTAATTAAAATATTGGTGCAATTAAATAAAGGTTGTAATGATTTCTACGGAAGTCCACCAACTCTAAGAAGAGTGATAAATTGGAGGGGGGGGGGGTTTAACTTGTTAAACTAATTAAATCATTGAAATTAAACTAAAATTGTCTAAACTTATGAAAAAAATAGATTGAGGTGTTTTCTTATATGATAAAAAGTGTAGGGCGGTCGATTAACTGCGTCTCTGTTTCTTAGGATCAATCATGGATGAATATCATATAGATTTATCATTTAGATAGGTTTGGTTGTGACACCTTTAGACATAACGCATCATATTCCTTAAATATTAATTACAAATGAGTTTGTATAATTAACCTAATTTATCTATCCCTAACATACCGATGAGTTTGTATATATTAAAAATAAATGAATTGAATCCAAGCAGGAGAATGTATCAAATATGAACATAAATACCAATGAGTTTAAAATATCGTGTTCACATGCAATTAATCATAACGTCATGACAATGAGTTTAAATCATGAATTGTTATTTTCTACTAAAATTGATAACTTAGTGTTATCAATAGTTAGGCTATGATATCAATAGGTGATCAAACTAATCGATTTCATAACATATAATGGTTTAAATTCAGATTTCATGCAACAATCTTAATGATCAAATCTGGTTTTGTTGATCACCTTATGATCCGTATTAATTGGAGTTTCGTTAATCTATCCAACTAAGCGTTGACTCACTCATGACATCCATCATCATCACATTCATCATATCAACATGAGGTGGTGTTGATTTTAAATCAGTTAATAGGCTGATTTTACTAGTTCCAGAAGTACATTTGACTTGTTTTTTCAATACAAACGACTAGTTTTGTATTATTTTTTTTAAAAAAAATTTCTGAATAAGTCATTTGTACTTACAGAACAAGTCATATGCACTGATGGAACTAGTCAAAATCAGCTAGCAGGCTGATTTAACTGGAGTTAGCTTAATAGGCCTTTATATAACTAGGCCCAACTCAATTACCATAATTAACTTCAACACTTTGGTTTGTTCTTCCTTTTTATATCTGTTGCAGGAAGGGTTTACATTCTTGACATGTATAATACTGAGATATATCCATTTGTGAGTGACCATCTTCTTTTTCGTCATTTATATTATTCTGTGTAACTATACCAATATGGAGTTCTTGGTCTCTTTTGTTAAGTGACACATTATCTGCTTCGTATTATACAAGGCCATAGAACTTGTCATTTATCGTACTCGGGAGAGCTTTATCAATATTTTGGTTTTCATTCCCTGGTTTCCAGACTTTTATTTGTTTACAATATTTTTGGTTGAATACAATTTTATGTTGCTGCTCTGATATCGCTATGATCTTCAGGATTATGAAGCCGAAAGATCCATCAGTCAGAAGGTAGAAGTGCGGGTAAGGGATCAAATATCATCATGATTGTTTCATTATTGTCCATCTTGATCCAGTTATGACTTGTGGATTTCTTGCTTTTATAGAATGGAACATCAACTAGTGACTACTTGGGCAAACCAGATGTAGCCCTTTAGGTATGGCAACGCCTTTGCTCTGTTGTATGTCTATCCAAATCCGGCTGATGTCTACATTCCTGTATAGTTTAGAAGTTAACTAAGGCGTCTAGTTTGTTGAATTTCTACACAGAATTAATTGAGTGCCAAAGGCTTTTACTTATACCGGGGATTGAGAGAAGATGTACACGACCTCATCTCCTGCACTAGTCATAAATTGAAACTAAGACTTGCTTATCTTTAACGTGAGGCTCAGCCTCCATACGCCAAGATGATTATAAGTGAGATAAAGTCTTGTCACCACTCTCAAGTTAGTGGACGGGGTGGTTACAAAGATCCACTGTTTACATACCCTTGCAAGACCATAAAGAAGTCTACCAGAAATGATAAGAGATGTCTTGCTCTTGGGAATTGCATTTATTCCAATGGAACAAAGCCTAAATAAGGAATGGAGATGTTTGGTTACAACCTAGAAGTGACAGATTATTGCTTTCCGCTAGGGGTTTGATTCTTCTACTCAGTCCGACCCCTCGTCTCCCTCCCTCCTATGTCACCCTGACTCGATGTGTGCGGTCGTTAGTTTACGCCTCGATGCTTCTTGCTCTCTTTAAGTTTAATACTCCTTCCGTCCAAATTTATTTACAACGTTTTCCTTTTTGGTCCGTCCCAATTTATTTGCAACACTTCTATTCTTTCCTTATTTTCTTAATCAATTTATATTAATATAATCAAACTATCTCACCATCTCTTTCCTCCTCCTTTCTCATTATCTGTCCTAAACTCCATGTACACCCCACTACTGCTAAAAAAATAAATTTCATGAAATTCAACATACGCATAAAATAACATGTCGGGTTAAACCGTTCCATATAAATTGGGACGGAGGATGTATTGTGCATTTCCTAATCCATATGAGCCCCTGTGGGCTTCCTTGTATCTTTCTCCCATATTCTGGACAATTGCTTTGAGTTCGAGTCCAAGCAAAACTAGGGCATCATATGAAGCTAACCTTTAGGTTAGGGTCTTTCTTGATTGAGGCCTCCATTTTAGCCAGACTTGATTTTCATTCTCATGCTGGAGGGAATTGTCAACATGCCTAGAAAGATGGTTTTGAGGATTTAGCATTATTTCTTGGACTATTCAAGTGAAAGTTCAATGCTCTAGAATCCATTTTGGTGCCGTGTTTACCTCTGAGGACAATGCCACTAGGTCAGAGGTTCCCCTCAAGAAAGTAATCCTGCTCTGATTTCTCATCATTCATGAATTAGCCGGGTTACACCCTCACCAAGCATAATCGAGCACTCAGGTTTAGCGGAAGCTTCTGTGACTTAGTTTTCTTGATCAATAGTGATAACTAGATGATTATCGCTTATATTTCTGGAAAGGTGTGCAATTGAGAATTCCTCTATTTATCTGCAACAAGCCTTATCGGAAGCCCCAAAAAGGCGTGAGATCGGGCATTCAGCTAATGAAGCAACAAGCAAGAGAGAAAGGAGGGAGAGAGAGACACCAGATATGCGCGATCAAGTATGAACCGTATAATGCCTTTTGCTGATAATATAGAAGAAACTTTACTATGGAGCGTGCAGGACAAACACAAGGTGTCAGGGAGCCTAATGAATGTTAGTGTCAACATAGCTTGTGAGTTCTAAGATCGTGCGGTACTTCAAAGTGCTAAACAGTGGGAGAGTGGATGGCAGATGGACCTTGGAGGCTGGAGAGAATGAAGCAACAACGGAAAGCCAAATAATTTCATTCTCTTAGGTGAAATGGATACCATACAAATCCATGGCAATTCAGAAAAACCAAGCTTTGATTCTCTTTTAAGTTTCTTCTACTTGAGAGCCTGGGACATTCACGCTGAGTCCTGGATTCCATTGTTTACGGTCTTACTGACCTCTCTAATTTGTTTTTCCGTTCAGAGGTTTTGCGTTCAATGATTGTTCAATCCAAGGATACAGCGTACGGTGTGTCTGCTTGCTGACATGAATGCTTTTTATTTTCTTTGTAGATTAGTCCGGATGGTGTTATCAATAGGGATGAAAAGAAAGGTGTTCGCATTTGCTCGGGAGAAGAATGTATGTCTTGTCATGCTAAACATCAGGTACATTTTTACTAGCTGATCTATTTTAAAAAATTGTTCAGCTGTTTGCAATATACTAGTTCAATTGATGCCCCGCTTAAGTGCTTGAATGGTCGCATGCAACCCCGCTCTGGAATGATGAGGAAAGTAGGTTTTTGTGTAATAATTATTTTATCCCAAGAATGAATGAATTAGCCGCTTAGCATGTAGCTTTGGGCTACTGTGATAGTTAAGATTTGATTGAGTGATGCATTTGTTCAAAAGAACTCTGCATTTTGAGATCATTTGATCCTTGTTATTCCTGTGAATCTAGAAGCCTAGGATCAGCAAGGCCCTTTTGAAATAGTGTTTATTACTTAAAAACAATTTTATGACAATTTTTTTTCTTTTCTTTTCTTTTTTTTTTTTTTCTTTTTTTTGCTTGTGATGAAATCCGTTCTCTTACAATAGTCGCCTTTTGTTTTTGCCCATATTTGGACCATCTTAGCAAGATGGTGATTTCCAATTGTATGTCCCACCTTTGTATCTAGCATTCAAGCCATGGAATCCTGGATACGACAAGCCTTCACGAATCATGATAGCTGTGCTCTTGATGTATCCGAATTGCAGCTAAGGCTTTTACTGCAATTTTCTTCATTAGTAGTACCGATGAGCATAATAGTGTAGCAGCATTTCGAGAACATGTTTTGTTCGGTAGCTAATAATGAAGCATATCTGCTCTAGCTCCGATCGCCTTTCCATATCTTGTTTACCTCAGGCGGGTATATGAAGTCCAGCGCTCGGGTTATTGCAGATTCAATTCTTAAATCTCTCAAAGAAACAGTTGATTGATGTGAGAGACCGCACTATCCAAAATGTCTGTGGTGGAAAGCATAGTGTTCTGTGAAAGAAGCTATCCACTGGTAAGATTCCGATAGGCATCTGAATTGTGAAGAAAGCTCATCCTGTGAGTGGTTCTTGTAAGCGAGGAAAGCAGGCATATGATATTGACAAACCGAACTATAAAAATGTGATGCGTCATTTGTGTTGTGTTGTGTTGTTTTTGTAACAACAAAAGAGTTGCCATGTAAATGTGCTGCAAAATAGCGTGTGCGAGTCTGCTACAATGTAAATACTGCGCAGATGCATGTGAGTTGTGAGTGCCTGGCAGGTTTGGTTCCACCTTCGCAACGGTGATTGTACTTAATTTTTATGCTGATGAATTTATCGTAATGCTCTCCGTTGCAGTGAGGCATATATGCTTTGCATAATTGGCAATCATGTACGGGGAACTGGTGGTGGTGGTGGAGAATCCACCATAAAAGATTTCGTTCGGTGTGAATACCCTTCGTTACAAAAATTTACATTTTTTTTAATTGGCTTTTTTTTTTCGAAATTATCAAACATAATCTTATTTGTTTTATTTTATATCATATCAAATCATTTAATTATCGTTTTTTTCTTCATTGTTTTTCTTCTTCTTCCTCTTGTAGTCTCATACATAGTCAAGCATAAATAAGTAATTATATTTAAAATTATATACATGTGTGACAAAAAAGAGGGTCATGGTCTCACTCACAACTCTTTTTTAAATTGAGTATTTTTAAATTTTTTTTCTGAAAGTGGTTATTCTGTAGATTTGTGAGTGGCTGTTGCAGTTGCGGCTCCCACATCTCCTATAAATATTTTAAATCTCGTTAATATTTTCACATTTCTAATGCAAAATACTAGTCATAATGGAATTAAAGACTTCATTTTTAAGTCTTGTAATATCAGTAGCAACCCTTTATTTTTGTACTAAACGATAATGAATTACTTCATAATACTCAATGTTCTCCTTTTGTATAGCAAATGATGGATAAAAACTATTTCTTTTGTTCCATTAAAAAAGTACAATACTTCGACTTAGAGAAAAAATTTATGTATATATTGAATTTTATAAAAATAAAGGGTTTGTCTTTTTATTTGTGTAAGAGGAATGAAAGAGAAATACTGATGGATAAATTCATATGATAAAATGAAAAAAAGATAATATTATAATAATTTTGAAGGAAAAAGAATTTTCAAATAAATAAGTATATTAATTTTATGAGATATTTAAAGAAAAAAATATATTTTTTGTGAGACATACGAATATATCACACGAGTTTTGCGTGACATGTGTCTTGAATAAATTAACGATAGTTGAGAAGGCGAACTAGAGCCTTTCGAAAGGAATCTGGTTTGTGGGAGGATCTCTTCTCTCGTTTTAATGCAAGAAAAATTTTCGCTCATAAAATATTCGGTATTTTCACACGTTCTTCTTCTTCTGCAGCTTAGAAGGGACAAGACAACATAAAATACTGAATTTGCAAGCATATTCTTGTATTCTCCCGACAAACGTATACTACTAACACCACATTCTTTAGATTATATTTCGAACTAATTCAAATATTTTGATTCGATATAAAAATTTATGTGAATATTGAATATGTGTGGATTTTGATAAAAAATGAATATTATTTTTTATGAAAAAAACAATTTACTGTAGAAAAAAGAATTAATGGGTTTACTATATCAGATGAAATTAATTTAATATTTTTATATATTAAAATATTATCAAAAATAAAAATATTTTATTTATTTTAAAATTGATAAAAAAAAATATTTTAATTAATTTAATACGGGGTGAGTACATAGAATCTGATGTATCCTTGAATTGAGCGATATCCTTGAATTGAGCGATGGTGGTGTGAGTCAATAGTTTCAGCACTGCTTAAAGGGAGAGAGTAATATTAACAATTCATAGATAAATCAGTTTAGATACTTGATTTTTCATAATTTATTGGAAGTTCTCCCCCTACTGCAGAGAATATTCAGATTCCATCATTTTATGCTTATGCTAAGGTAAAGATACCATATGCACCATTTTCAAAAGTTGAAAGCGTTTCTTCCCCAATCCATAAACCGAATGAGAGGAAATCTATTTGTCGTCCACTTAGGTGGGCATCAACCGATACTGAAAGTCACACAGGTAGGGCTAAAAATCACAAGAATCCCACCACTTATCTTTCTTTTGGGTTTCACGACTCACAAGGGTCACCCCTTTATTCCTCCCTACCAATCATTCAAAATTTTAAACTCTTGTCTTTTGTATATTTTAAACTCTTGTCTTTATTCTCACATTTTTCTGTCTTTTGTTTGTTTATTCTGTTTTTTCCTTTTTTCTTTTTTGTTATAAATTGGGCAATGTGCTGGTGCTTTGTTACCCTACAAAAGTGTGTTCCTTGTTTCTTTGTTTCACTTAAGTAGCTAGCAGAAGTACGACATTGAAGTGGCGCAACTTTAGTTGTCGGTAAGGTTGCCGCGGCGGCGGCGGTCGTGGTAGAAACGATGGTGGCGGCGGTGGTTTTTGATTTCGACAAGACGATATTGGACTGCGATAGTGACGATTGGGTGGTGGATAGTATGGGTCTTACCGACATTTTCGACGAGCTTTTGCCTACCATGTCTTACAATTCCCTAATGGTATGTATATGCATTTAAATAAGTTTCTTTTTGTTTCTCCTTGTTGAAATTCAGCCTGATCATGATTTAAGGGCAGAATGAAAGTGAAGACAATCACGCAGTGTAAAAAATACTCCCACTGTCCCACGAAAATGCTCTAACACTTTTTTTTTTTTTTATGGTCCTAACAACATTTTTATATAGAAATATTTTTAAATATAATATATTTACTAATTTTTTTATATTATAAATTTTACTATCAATATAAATTCAACATCCATCTAAAATATAATTATCAAATCATTACCTTTTTTTTTTTTATCATACGGAGATAATAATATTTGAAACACTTCTTAGGTCTCAAAATAAAAATAATTGTAATATTTTTATTTTTTATAATTTTGAGATATTTTTATTTTATGTCTTAATAATACTAAAAAATATGTCATCAACGTTAAATTATAATACATAATTTAAATCATCAATTAGTGTTTCAACTACCATTGGTTGTTCCACTGTGCGAGTTAAATTTCTCCTACACAATCACTCTGTGACAATATTTTGGTTCGGAGGGAGTAGTTCGATACGTGGTCAAATTCACGATACCACACGATGAAGCAGTGTCTCCTTCTCGCCTTGTCGTTTCCAGACGAGCTACACCAAAACTCATGATTACTACTTGTGGTATGCAAATGCTGCCTTTCGCCATATCTATCCTGTTCAACTAAATTACTCTGCTCGTAGCCACAATCTTATTATGCATCCCTGTCCTGAACATGCTTTGATTTCTCTCTGAGATTAGTCTACCATGATAGTAAAAGCCACTATGCAAAAGTATTAATGGTGATATGTGCAGAATAGGATGATGAAGGAGCTTCATTCACAAGGAAAGACCATTGAGGATATTGCAAATTGCTTGATACAGGCTCCGCTGCACCCAAATATCATTTCAGCCATCAAGTCAGCTCATGCCTCTGGGTAATATAAATCATATTCAAATACCTTGCATGTTCAGAGTCGGAAATATAGGCATGACTCAAAACCTGCATGATCGTGTATCCTTGACGTAGAAGCTATTCGCTAGTTTGATGTACTAATTGACTGAAGCAAGGACATTGTACTATTCTGTACTGCTAGTATAAACAAACTCATTCTTCATCAGTTTTCTAACTGGAAGCATCTTGGCTTGCAGTGAGTTAAAAATTGGTCCTTCATTTTGTTCCTACTGATCAATTCTTGTTTTGAGTAATCTGCAGACTAAGACCCAAAATCCTTTAAATGGGTGCTTTGTTTCATGTTCCGTTTTTATTTTCTCCTACTAATGCTTATTTCTGTAATCACATTTCAGATGTGATTTGAGGATTTTGAGTGATGCCAACACCTTCTTCATTGAGACAATACTGAAACATCATGGCATATTGGATTGCTTCGCCGAGATTAACACAAATCCTGGGTTTGTTGATGGAGAAGGCAAGCTTGTGATTTTTCCCTTTCATGAATTCAAGTCATCTTCTCATGGCTGCATCCTCTGCCCTCCCAATTTGTGCAAGGTATACATATTCCTGAAGCCCAACAAGTAACTCTTCACCATAAACTATGTGCAAACTTTCTTATTTTAACGTTATATGGCCTTAAGTATAACGACCGATATGTCTTGTGGCACGATTCTTCAACAAGCACGCATTCGAAAAGGAATATTCTTGATAATGCTCATTGTGCCTGTATATGATTACAGAAAAAATTCTATGCTTCAGCTTTCCCTTGGTTATATTTATGTGTATACTTTAATGTCAGGGGATGGTGTTGGAAAGAATTCAGAGATCAAAGTTGTGTCAAGCGAAGCAAATCATCTATGTTGGGGACGGGAAAAACGATTTCTGCCCAAGCATGAAGTTATCAGCTAGAGACTATGTCCTGCCAAGGAAAAATCTCAAACTCTGGGATATGATCCTCGCAGATTCATCACTTGTCAAAGCTCAGATACATGGATGGAGCGACGGGGAAGAGCTCGAGGCAATCCTCAAGGACTTGATCAGCCTGATCCACAATGATCAACACAATCGTCATGCCACAACGTTTTACCATGAATTTATTCCAGTAATGGATTGCAAGGAGGAAACAACCTCGATATCTGGCAGCCCTGTTGCCGGTTCGCTGTTGACTAATGCAGTTCAGCTCAAAAACTAGTCGCTTTAAATACTGGAAATTGCTTGTTTGACTCAGTGTTGGTGGTGGTGAGCCTAACACTTAGCCAGCTGCCATTTATTTTCATGATTCTAGTTCTTGTTGTCTTGGTTGAAAGTGTTGTCAAAGCATTATTGAGTTAGATTCTTGGCTAATTTTACTGGTATCCAAGTGTTTAAAGTGATTCTCAAAATAAAGTTGGAACTCCAATACTGCAATTATTTGGGTTTTATTTGAATCAAATTGTGTTTGAAACAAAATTTATAATTTGAGTCTAATGAATGAAAAAAACAAGAAGAATTACAGCTCTGTCTCCTCTTAGGTCCGGAGGTAGGACACGAATCAATACGGAATAAATTATTTCTATCTTGTGTTAACCTATTAGGTACCAAATAGAATAGAATAAAAACAAAAGAAGATGTAAAGACACGATTTTAATGTGGAAAACACCTCGACGTGAGGAGTAAAAAACCATGAGGTTGAAGCCCATCATAAAGCTCCACTATAGATGAAACAATGCGTAATAAAGTTCTCTCTAGATCACACGAAGGTAATATCAATCGTTACAACACAAACCAATAAACAAGGTCAAATGTCACAAAACTGTCATGTTTGTGATAACTCAGTATAGACAACTCCAAACCATGCACTGAGAGTTTCTAAACGAAGATTGATGAGTCAAAAACATGTTTATCAAATTTCACGATGATCCCATAACGTTTCAACCTTCAAATTGTAGCTGGAAACCAACTGCGCAAACTAGGAACTGAACTCAACCTAAACTGTTGAATAAAGATAACCTTGTTTGTGTGATCCTGGGGCTGTCTTTTGCTGATTTCAATACTGTGTTGCTGAGTTTAGGTATGGTCTTGGTTGTCGATATACCTAGGCTGCAGGGCTGCACACACTATTTTTTTTCTCAATCCAATCAATCACAAAACCCTAAATCAAGATATATATATATATATATATATTCCTTCAAAATATATCTTGACTTAAATCATTATTCTCCACATAATAATAATATATGGGCTTGACTCGTCGGATTTCTCTATAAAAAAGTGAACCTGATCCAACAAATCTTTCCCTCATGACGAAGTGGAGAAGCAAGTCATCTTTGCAATCGAACCGCATACCTCAAACTTGTGTTTTAGCAATACTTTAGTAAGCATATCAGCAACACATAATTATCATATGTGTGAATCTTTTCAAGATGAACCTTCTTAGACATCTCTAATCCACGTGTAGCGAGTATCAATGTGTTTTGTCTTACCATGGTAGGTGGAATTCTTGTTGAGGTGAATCGCACTTTGCTTGTTACAATACAACACATAACTATCTTGTTTGAACCCTAAATCTTGAATGAATCTTTTTATCCAAAGCATCTTTTTACACGCTTTCGTAGTTGCGATGAACTCTGCTTCTGTTGTAGAAAGTGCAACACATTTGTGCAAACTGGACTGCCAGAAAATAGCTCTCCTTGAGAACGTTATCAAATAACATGAAATAGACTTATGATTGTCGACATCTTGGATCAAATATGAATATGTGTAACCAACCAATGACGGTTTCTTATTTCCAAAATAAACTCTGAACTTGGAAGTACCTCGAAGATTTCTCAATATCCATTTCATTGCTTCCCAATGAGCTTTATTTGGATTTGACAGAAAATGACTCACAACAACTGCATGAGCAATGTCCGGTCTCGAACTCAATATTGCATACATCAAGCTACCAACCGCTGAAGTGTAAGAAACTCGTGACATGTGCTTTCTCTCTTCATCTGTAGAAGGACTCTGATCAGCACTCAACTTAAAGTGTGAAGCTATAGGAGAGTTTACCGCTTTAGCATTCCCATGTTGAACTTCTGAAGTACTTTCTCAATGTACTTCTCCTATAATATCCACAACTTCTTGGCATCTCTGTCTCGATCAATCCTGATACCAAAGATCTTCTTTGTTGGCCCCATATCCTTCATGGCAAAGGACTCATTTACTTGCTTCTTCAACCTGTCAATACGAGAAGCGTTCTTGGCAAAAATCAATGTATTATCAACATATATCAAGAAAATAATGAAGTCATCTGCTAAAAATATCGGCACGAACACACAATGGTCATCTTTGGTCTTCTTGTAGCCATGCTGCTTCGTAACAGACTCAAACTTCTTATACCACTCTCTTGGTGCTTGGTGCAAGCCATATAAACTCTTTCTCAATCTATAGACGTAGTCCTCTTTTCCTTTCACAACAAAACCTTCTGGTTGCTCCATGTATATCACTTCTTGTAGATCACCATGCAAGAAGGCTGTCTTGACATTCATTTGTTCAATCTCCAAGTTTAGGCTAGTTGCTAAGCCTAGAACCACACGAATGGATGACAACTTCACAACTGGAGAGAATATCTCTTCAAATTCAATCCATTTCCTCTAAGTGAACCCCTTAACAACTAATCTCTCCAGTTGTATATCGCGTCTCTGAAGTTAACTCATCATGCTTCAACCTGAATATCCACTTGTTCCACAAGGGTTTCCTATCTTTAGACAGCTTCACTAGGTCAAAAGTATGATTGTTGTGGAGCGACTTCATCTCATCCTGTATGGCCTCAAGCTATTTACCCTGGCATTCATCATCCAAAGCCTCTGAATAGGATTGTAATTCACATGGATCAGTTACTATCACATACTGATCTAGAGGATAACTGGTATATGGTTTTGGATCTCTAGTTGACCGCTGAAGCTGAACATCTTATGAAGAAATTTACAAATGGTTTGTTGGAACCTCTATTGGGATCTCTGATTCAGGAACGACTTCATCAATGTCAACTAGCTTTGAGATATGTATAACTTCAGTATCAACCTGTTCATCTTCCTCAACCTACATGGGTACATGTGCATGAGGAATTGGATTTGGATCAATCAAATCATCATCGACCTATGGCGCTAAAATCTCTGATTTCTCAATGTCTTAAATAGTTTGATCTTCCCATGCAGCTTTTTAGGTGGTCTTCTTTTTAGGTCTTTCATAGTTTTCTTCTTGGATGTAGCTTTTTTTGCAGACCTTTGGAGCCTTGTTGCCTCCTTTCCATGTTCTGCATTCTTCTTCCCCTTTTTGTTAGTATTAAGTGCAACATAAGGGCCTCAATGACAGTTATCAAGGCTCTGAGTTTAGAGGAGGTGGTCTGCTAAGCAAATGGTGGCTTTGGTTGATTTTAGTTGAAGCTTGTTTTCCAGCAGACCCAATCTGGTGTCATTATTATGGATATGTTCTATAAGCTGCTGCTGAGTGGCTTACAAGGCTGTTTGAAGTTTGCATAGATCAACAGAGTGTTGTTCTCTTAATTTATTGAGATTAGATTCATTGAGCTGATACTATTGGAGGTTTAATGCATTGGCCCTTTGGATTTGATCTACAAGTTCTTCTGCCATATTGTGGAGGGTTGCTTGAAAATCTTCAAAGTGTTGTGTTTTGGTTATTTTGTTATCTTCAAGTTCCCTTGCAACTGGTTGTAGGCTGTTGAGGAGATCCTTGAATGTATCCCTTGTCCATTGATGCATGTTGTAGACTTTCTGATCCAATTGCCTAAGTCCGTATTCCACCATAGTCTCTTCTGTAGATGAGTCTTGATGTGCAGTTGGTTGAGTCTCTGTTGATGTTCTTACAGTTGAGGATGACCTTTTCCTTTGATAGGTGCTATTTTGACTTCTCCAAGAGCCTCTCTCATACTTCTGGCTGCAGTCTGGGGTATCATTTGAAGATAAGATGTTCCACTGTGTAATAGGCCTTGATAAAAAACCTATAGATGGTGGGCCTGCCCTGGTTTGCACCATTCCAAAGAAAGAAGGTGGTGAAAACTCAATGTTTAGTGGGTTTTAACCTTACTGACCAGATGGAGTATCACTCATCAGATACTGATTGATTTCTTCAAGATTATTTCTTTGTGAGCATTGTTTCCTCCAGTTTCCTCCTCTGTTTACAATTGGGTTATTTACTGAGATTCATCTTTAACTATGATGATTTCATCTATCTGAGTAGGAGTGAGATCAAGTGTCATGACTTGTGTGAATTTTGCTTTCTTTGTAGTCTGCAGGTAATCTGTAGGGACTTCTTCTGTGGTAGTCTTTGTTGTATCTCTGATTGGTGATGTGATTAGGGAGCCCTTCTTTGGTGATTCCTATGTTGTTGTTTCTTCTGTACTGCTGATGTTAGTGACTCTGCTGCAGGGTACTCTACTACAGGTGACTCTGTTGTTGGCTACTCCTAAATCCCTTCTTTAGCTACTTCATCAATGACGTCATCATCATCATGACCTTCTAGTTGTGGTAGTTCATCATCATCATCATCTAATCATCATCATCTAAGGGTTGTGCTATGCCGACTGTTGGTGAGATAGTCATAAATCTCTAAGGTCGCTGCCCTGACATGCTTGTCTACCATCCTCTTTAGTTCAGCCTCAATCTCAGGAGTGTGCACAAACTTGACATGTTGTAGTTGTGCCAGTCTGTACCTCCTTGTCATGAGTGTTGAGTCCTTAACCTCCAGAACTCCACTGATTAAGATGTAGGGTTCAGGTTGTCTTTTCTTCTTGTTAGCTTCCTTTTTCTGAATCAAGACAAGTTGATGGATTTCAGCCTATGTCATGCCATCAACTACTCCAATCTCTCTCTGAATTCTATGAAAATATGAGAAAGCTGAAGTTAAGTAGGAATCGGTTCATGTTAAAGAGTCGAGTCAATGGACAAGAGATGGTGCTTACTAATGATATCATAGAAGTGCATTTGGGAATTCTTGCTTGTGGATTTGGGAACTATGGAAAGAAGGAGTGGCCCAAGATGCTTGAGATCAATCCCTTAAGCATTTCAAAGAAGTTCAATGGTAATAAGACTCTAACCAAGGCTGAATCAGTCAACATCAACTCGATGATAGATGAGAACCAATTGTTATTTCTTTGATGGTTTGAGGTGTTGTTCCCAGATCTTCAAGAAAGAATGAAGCCAATGGTTTGGATTTGACTATCATGGAGCTACTGTGTAGAAGTGAGGAAGTCAATCTGCCCCTGTTAATGATGCATCACATGTTATATGTCAAACATCACTAGAGTCATGCTTTGCCTTATGGGATTTGGCTGTCCAAGATACTGAAGAAGTTGGACGTTGTGAAACTGAAAGACAACCGCCAACCCTATAAGACTAGCAACTTTGATGAGAGATATATGAAACTGATCAGATTTAAGAAAGTGAGAGGTAAATGGAAGAGAACTGGATCAACTCAGGGAGCTGGTTCATCAAAATCTGGACAAAAGGTTGATTGTGCAGAATGTTCACAGAAATCGAAGGAGATCACTATTATGGAGGTGAAGCTGGCAAACCAGGAGAGGATGATTGCTAACCTTAAAGCTGCCTTGGACTCTACCTTGGCTAAATCCAAACACATGGCTTCCTTCAATCCCACAAAATAATCCATGCCTGTTCCTTGTTATCTCTTCCTTGATTTAACCTTTATCTTGTTTTGAACATCTCATGTTTTAAAATCTAGCAGTTTTGGCCTATACTATTTGACTTTCTGGATTCCGCAATTATGACTTTTTGTGTTTGTCTTTGCATCCCTTCTAAAACAGGTGTCACTTAACATGAAGGCTGATGACAACTCATTTTGCAGGTGGCTTGTAATCCAACCTTTTTGCTGATGTCAAAAGGGGAAAAGGGAATGGATGGTGACTTAGTTATTCTTATTGTGCCTTTTAGTCTTGTTTAATGTTTGACTTATCCTCTCTTTTGAGTTGCTTATGTGATTCTGTCTATAGTTTGTTTTGATGTCTTTAAGTGCTCTTTATTTGATTTATCTTGTTCTATGGTGATCAAATGTAATTGTCTATGCTCCTTAACAAGTTGGAATGAGACTATTTTGAGCATAAAGGCTCATCGTGTCTATAGGAACATGATCTATTGTGAACTTATATGAGAATATACTGCCTTGATCATGTCTATTTAGCATCCCGAACAGGAACTGTTAATGCTAATCCAAGGATGTTGAGAACCTTCAGGCATGGTTTTCTAAATTGACTCATTCAAAAGAATTGGATCATGAAGGTATTATCTTGATCATTAGACTTATCTGTCCTATAATTTTATGACCATCACTATTTGCCATCATCAAAAAGGGAGAAATTATTGGATCTTGTGATGTTTTGATGATAACAAACACTAGAGCACGAATGATTTACAAGTTTGATGATGTGCAGGTGCAATGTAAAAGCTTGGGGGAATCTGATGGATACAAGATTGCATATCAAGGAAGTAATCAAACTTCAAGCCAAAGATGAACTCAATAACAATACACAAAAACTACAAGATGGAGCTGCAACTCTATAAAGTAGTGTAAAAGTGTGTTGTAGACAGGTTGGTACTCCTGTCTATTACTTGTAGTAGTGAACACACAAAATTTGAATTGCCTTGGATGTTTTCGAAAAGAATCTAACTTTGATTAAGAACTAATTCTTGTCATAGTGACATTCTTGTAACAGAATCTTGATTTTTCGGGTAATGGTTTAATAGAGATCTTTCATGTTTTAAATCGGATATTTATCTCAATAGATTATCTTTTAATCTGTAGAATATTTTAAACGAGGTAGGCTCATAGGGTTTTACAAAAATGATTGATCTTTGAACAAATTCCTATTTTTGTGGGATAGTGGCTAGGCTCTTTTTTTACCAAAGCAGTTTCTGGTTTAGCCACGTTCTCCATGACTCTACCTTTCCATGAAATGGCGTTTTCACTATTTAGAAAGATCGAAAAACATTCTGATTATTATTGATTCACAAAGTACAAAATTTGCAAAGGATTTTTCAAGGTGTTCTTGTGAAATTGATGAATCAAGAGGTTCGATGCTTTAAATGATAAAGGTATACTCGAATCTAATGTGCTCATAGCTATGCTGATTGACAATGTATCATTTTATATTATTGTTTGAGTCTGTATTGTTTTTGGTTTACAACAATCACTTGTGAAGTAGATTGTTGCATAGAGAAACCTGGGCCTAAGTTGATATAGGCAACTATAGCACACGAGGTGTTTGTATTGTAGTTCTCCTTGTCTTAGGGTAGACTAGGTGAACGGGCTTATAATAGGGTTTATATGTTTGGAGTCTTACAGTAGAGTTTATAAGGTAGAGGTGATAGATTATACTTAGGGATATTATAGTACATTGTTGTGCCTCTACACTAGATATAAATCTCTGACTTAATTGAGAACGAACTAGTATAAACTCTGTGTTTTTATATTTCTACACTAATCATCATTTTCATAAATAGAAATTGAACTAAATCATTTACGAGAACCGAGTCATTTGAATTACAATCAACTGTTTAAGTAAAATTGAAAATACTCAATTCACCCCCCTCTTGAGTCTTTCTGTGACTAGAAATTAACGAACCATAAATTACTTGGGAGTAAATTCAATCCCTGCTATTAGATAAGTATTTTCCCACTTCAAAAATCACCATAATCCAGAAATAAATACGCTCAATTAGACAAAAGAAGGGGGGAATTATTACATGAATATTGGAAAAGATTTAAACGTCTTGTCTCAAGCTAACCACACCATCAATTTTATAAGAATTTATTGTTTCTCTATTTTTATCAAGGTCTTTCTGCAACAGACCGTGATCTTGTGGATAAAGCATGTGGTGGTGATGTTTTATATAAACAACCACGAGCTGTGGCGTCAAATCCTAGAAAAAATGGTAGCTAACTTCCAAGACTTCAATCGCGATGAGGATCCTCTTGTGATGTCAATGATTTGTCAATTTCTTCAAGTTCCATTGATCAAAATTTTGATCGTTTGATAGATTTAGTAACCTTGATGGTTCAAAACAAAAATAACTTTGCTCTAGTCTGTGGAATTTGTTCTGTTCCTGGTCATGCAACTGATGTGTGCCCGACTCTTTGTGATAATGAGCAACTCAATGCAATGTGAAATTTTCTTGGTCCTCCTAAGGAAGGAAATGCCCAAAATATAACATATAATGAAGAGTGGCAAAATCATTCAAACTTTAAGTGAAGAACTAACAACCAAAATTTCAAACCAATTAGTTACAATAATCCTCCATCGAGGTTCGTTGACCATATTTATTCAAACCAAATTCCTCACAATTCTAATGATCAATCATTAGAGGAACTTGTGAAAGCAATGTGTTGAAGTTCAATTAGTTTTCAAAAAGAAATACGCACAAGAATTTCAAGTGTTGAAACCCAAGTAAGCCATCTAACTTAAGAAGTCAACAAACTCAAATCTCAAGTAACAAACAAACTTCGTTCCCACCATTGAATCCAAGGGAGAATGTGAATTCCATAATAATAAAATATGACAAGAGTACAAGAAACGAAGGAAAAATGAAAAAGCAAGGTCCTGGAGCATTTTTTATACCTTGTGTAATTTGTGAAATGACTATTCTCGAATATGTGCTTAATCTTGGTGCATCTGTGAATAATATGCCAGCTTTTTTGTTTGCTACTCTTGATCTTGGCCCTTTTTTATCGACAAATGTAAAAATACAACTTGCGAATGGACATGTAATTTTTCCTTAATGTTTAGTTGACGATGTGTTGCTCAAGGTGGATAAATTGATTTTTAGAGTTGATTTTTATGTTTTGAAAATGGAAGAAAATTCTATTGATTCATCTAATTCATCATCTATCCTTTTGGGTAACCCTTTTTGCGCACAAGTAATTCAATTATTGATGTTGATAAAGGTACCTTTAGAATGAAAAATGAATATGAAGAATTCTGCTTTAATGTTTTTGATGATGAAAAGATGGAGCCAATAGAAACTTGTTATAAGGTCACAACTCTTGAAGAAGAGGTTTTTGATGATCTTGACGACATGAAATCAATTTTGGATTCCCTTGAGTTTCATTTGAATGATATTTCTATTATCCATCACAATGCTTCAATGAGTTATATGGAAAATGATTTAGTTAAAGAGATAATTGAAGTTCTGGTGAATGAGGAAGGAAGTTTCATGATTGATTCTAACGTCAAGAGAGTTAAAGAATAATTGGCTGTTATTGAAATGTTGATCATGAGAAATTGCATGCCATTGTTAACAACTAAATTTAAAAAGAAGAAGTGCTTCCAATTTTTGAGGTCTTTCAGAAAAGAAACCATAATGAACAGGAAGAAGAGAAATAGTAGTATATGTTATCAGGCTACCAATTTGTTAAGTGCTTTTCTTTTACTTGTGTTTCGAGGTACAATATGAGGAGACAATGGATGAAAAATATCTGGATTAAGAAGAAAATTATTGAGAATACAAAAGCTTGAAAATGTCAAAAGGGAGTTCTTTAAATTTGGATTTCCCATTCAATTCTTTCCCAATCCTTTGATAAGATTCAATCTTGAATTGATAGGCATGGTCGAGATGACAATGTTGAAGATAGCGTTTCATGGGAGGCAATCCACGTGTTTTAAATTTAAATTGTTTTCAAATAAGAAATATAAATGAGAGGAAAAATCAGAATGTTTGCGAATTTGAGATCTCATTGGATGAAATATATGAACGAAAGGCATGCAAGATTGTAAATATTAAATTTTAGGTTTGAAATAGAAAACATTTAGTATCCAAAAAAAGCAACACGCACTGCCCGTGCCCCTTGTCAAATTGAAATCCCTTGAGCATGGCCCAGGCAGGTTATGCATGACGGCATTGACCTTGCGCGTTGAAAAAACTGTTTATAAAACTACGAGATCCCTCTTATTGTTTCACTTTTATTTGACCCCCAACGACGAAAGGCACCCAAAAACTCATGATTGCCATCAAAATCAACTTTAATCCATTCAAAAAAAAAAAAAAGAAGATCCCAATCTATTAAACGTTCTTCTATCAACGATTTTATCAATCCAAACTTAGACATATTGAAATCATTGGAAGGTGGATAAGGCGAAAGAGGTGAAGCCCAAAATTTTAAGGGATATGCTCCATTTGTAAGACGCACTCATTAAACCTTCAGCTTGTTGGATAGCACAATTAAATGGGGTTTGATTGTAAAAAAAAAAAAAAAAGAATATGAAGACCGATACAAGAGGTTGGTAAGAATGGGAGTCGAAGGAACGCCACATCTGGACAAAGACATTCTAGTCCGGTTAGGCATGTTTAATGATGTTGAAATGATGCTGAAAAATAGCAAATTCAAAAATTTCGTTAGCGGAAATTGGGTAACCTACGAACGAGTAATGTTGGAATGTTTGAGCACTTTGGAAGTCAATATTGAAACAGATTATCATCCTGAATTTGGTTCATTGCTTTTCAACTTTTTAATACTCCTCATGTGATAGCTATTGATGATTTGAATGAATTATACGGGTTTAAGATAAAAGGAGATAGACAATCACCAGAGAACTTAGAATGGAATTTTAATAAATTTTGAAAATCTATTTCTGGTAGGAGTACTTTTAATGAACAATCTGAGGAGGATTCTATGATTCATAACCCAATATTATATTATCTTCAACAAGTTATGAGTCATAAAATGTTTGGACGATCTAAGTATAAAAAGTTGAGAAAGGATGAAATTATGTTTTTATGGGCATTGCACAATGAGAAAAATATTGATTATACATCACATATATCTCGCTATTAGCACAATTTTGCTTGGAATGGAAAGGTCCTATAGTTTTCGAGGTTTAATTGCAACCATTTCTATGATTTTAGGACATAATTTGAGTGCCAAAAGATGTATTAAAGCTACAATAGTTGGACATGCCTTTATTGCTAGGTCTTGAAAATTTTGATTTCATGAAGAATATTTTTTACTGTTATTCCAATATAATCATAGAAAAAGTTAAGTGCCTGTAGTGTTTCATTGTGTAGTTTTTCTAGTGAAGGAGTTTTGGCTCTTTCTAAAATTGGATATGAAGATTTATGGAGAAAAGCGAAAAGTGGAATTTGAAAGATGAGGATTCGGTTGGTTCAAATATTAGAGAGCTGCCCAAATAATTCAATTTAGCAAGACTTGTGAAGATAAAGGAGCAAAAGATTGAAAACTCAATTAACCAGACACCAGTAGCTACAACAAGAATTCCAGGATGTAACAAACGCTCATTAGAGACGGTATCTATTGTCCTTCTCCCAAAACTGGCATGCAGTTTCGTGAGTATTGTCCTCTGATCCTTAACTTATTATTTTTACATTGAGGACAATGTGTGGTTCGGTTTGAGGGATTTGTGTAAATATGAGTTAGTTTTGTTATTTACGTGTCGTGATGTCATGTGAGTCTAGTTTTTGCATCTTATCGAGTAAAAAAAAAATCTGTATCTAGAAGTGTCAAAATTTGCTTTAGTAGAAGAATTGACACAAGAGTTTCTAGGAATTTTACGAAATGTGTTAACTTGGAATAAAGAAATACATGTGTCATACTTAAAAAAAGATAGCCTAACTTGAAACCCTTATCAC
Source organism: Drosera capensis (assembly GCA_001925005.1). Lineage (NCBI taxonomy): Eukaryota > Viridiplantae > Streptophyta > Magnoliopsida > Caryophyllales > Droseraceae > Drosera > Drosera capensis. The sequence goes on from LIEC01011863.1 coordinate 110,536, forward strand.
TATATAATGGTTTGTTGTCCGCAATATCAATAGATTTGTATCTCTAGCAATAGCATATATGGGGGCAATTAAAGACAAGATGTAAGGGCAATGATAGGAGGTAGATTTTTATAATATAATGAGCTTAAACTACTAGCTACTTGGTAGTTTTAAGACGTAGTGGTGTGCATCGTAAATCATTTATTCTATTTCTTTGTATAGCCATAACCCTTATATACCTCCCTGACCTAACGATATAATCCCCTGATTTTCCTTCTTCTTTTCTCATATTTTTACGTGATAAATTGTGCTGATTGGGCATGCTTACACTCATCTTTGGAGTTATTCTGTATTTCACATGCCATTAACCTCTACAAAAAAAACCTATTGAGGCTTATTACATATACGAGTCAAAATGACGAAATTGGAATATCTTGTATGAGATGGTTAGCTTCTTATGTTGTAACATGGCACACAATTTGCAAGGACCATCTTGTTGTATCGCTTATTCATGTGGTATAAAAAAATGAAAATGAGAAAAGAAACAAAAAAATAATTATTTTTCCATTTATTATCTCGAGTAATCATTGACCCTAATAAAATGGGGGTGACTCGAAGAAGTAGTTTGATTTTGGTACTTTTGGTGTTTTTTTGTAAAGGCACAATGCCTTTAGGGTATGTATATATTAATCGTTTATCTTTACTCGTATCATATTCTTACCTTTGCATCTTAACTCCACAAACCAAATAGCCGACCTCCCTTTCACCTATTTTGTTATTTTCTTCGCCCCTGGCTTAATATTGAAATGAGATGCATTGTACACTTGGTTTGTGTATAAAAATGGTTAACATGCAAATGCTTATAGCTGATTGTCTTCTCTGCACATGTTATGAGAGTGTTGATATAGTCCTCACAATCATTGTGAGTTGGAGGCTATGCCTTGCTAAGAGATCGTCTAATGATACGAGGTTAATTGCATGTAATATGGTGAGAAGGGAATGATAAAATGGCTTGCAGAAATATGTATGATAGCACTTGATCATTTAGTTGTCACGAGTTTCTCATTTTTCATTGTTCTCATTTCTTCTTGTGTGTTTTCTTTTTCTTAGGGACAAGAAAATAAATGGTTTGAGGGAATTTGATGTGTGTGTAAACTTACATCGTTTTCTTAATTTTAGTTACTTATTTGTGTCTATTTTAGTCTCAATTTGAGACTAAATAGATCCAACTTGGTAAAATATTATGGTCCTCCAAGTTGATTAAATAGATTGGCAATCAAGGGAATGGGGTACTTGTTCTTGACGGTTACCTTATTCAAGGCCCGATAGTCAATGCATAACCCAAGCGAACCGTCCGTCTTCTTTTTGAGTGTCGGATGAAGCCGGCATGCAACAAGTCCCTCAATTGTTTTCGGAGTTTCTCTAACTCCGTGGGAGCCCTGACAGGTGGTCTCGCACCCGGTTCCAACTCGATTTTGTAATCCACCTCCCTCCTCGGTGGAAGTTTCTTCAAGAGTTCCTTTGGCATAACCTGAGAAAACTCCTCGAGAACTTTTTCAATCTCGATTGGCACCTTCTCCGTTTTATTGGAGTCATCATCCAGCTTCAACGTAGCCAAGTAAGTTGGTTCCCTGTGTTTGACGCCTTTTGAAAGTTGCATGGCAGAGAGTGTCTTTATCCTTGCCTCCCGTCGAACCACCGGGATCATATATGCACCATCCTCCTTTGCTATTCACATGACGCTAGCAAAGGGGATTGAGAACGCCTTCATTTTATCGAGGAATTCCATCCCAAGCACAAGTGGATGGTTATCCATCGAAACAACCGAAAGGTCAACTGTTCCCTCCCATTGCCCAATGTGAAGTCGCACATCGTGCGCCACGCCATGAATGGGTTTGGCATCGGAATTCACCGTTTTTAGCATTCCTTTCTCATTGCTAACCCGAAGCCCAAGTCTCCTCGCCTCCTCGAGTGAGACAAAGTTATGTGTTGCCCCAGTATCAACCAAGGCACGAGTAGTGCCTTCACCGTGTTAAGCATCCTTAAAGAATCCATCTCCTGCATGGGTCCCCCCTCAACTTAGGAGACTAGAGATGAGAGTGCCTTTTTCTTCGGACATTCTCGAACGTAGTGAGGACCATCACACAAATAGCATTTCACCTGCCCCTTAAACTTCCCTGTGTCCTTAGGGTTGCCTTTGTTCCACGTTCCCTTGCTCGAACTCCCCTTGCTTGGGAAGCTCGACATTGGCGCTTTCTCTTTCTCTCCTCCACCTTTCTCGGAGTGCCCCTTTGATTCCTTCGGTTTCGAGTCGCCTCTCTTAAACTCTACGAACAACTCCGCCGCCGCTATGGCCGTAGCAAGAGTTTGCACTCCCCGTCTACGTAACTCTTGTTACGCCCACGATTGAAGCCCATCCATAAAGTAGATAAGCTTGTCGTCTTCCGGCATGTTCGGGATTTGGAAGAGTAACTCCGTAAACTTCTTCACATAATCCCGAATGGTACCCGTTTGCTTCAATTTCCGAAGGTTTAGCTTGGCTTCATATTGGGCATTCTCCGGATAAAAGTGGAACTTGAGGTCTTTCTTGAAGTCCTCCCAAGTATCCATCACGAAGACACCCGCTTGGATGTCATTATAACGATGACGCCACCACATGGTCGCCGTATCCGAGAGAAAGAGCGTAGCAGTCTTGATCTTCATCTCTTCACTCTCTATGCCCATGTGATCAAAATATTGATCCATGTTGAAGAGAAAAGCATCAAGTTCTTTGGCATCTCGTCTCCCCGAGAATGCCTTTGGTTTGGGGGCATCAATACTTGGTGCCTTACCAACAATATTGGCGCCTCCATTCGCTATGGCCGCCCTGCATAGCGAGACATCCTCCTTTATGACCTTCACCTCTTCTTGAAGAGAAGTTACAGCCATGCGAACATCATCAACCTGCGCTTGGAACTCAATTCGAAGTTTGTCCATCAATGAGTTGAGGACCCCTTGCAACTCACCTTTGAATGCTTCCTCCTGCGCATCAATGGCTTCATTGCTTGGGACATCATCCTCTAATCTCACCACCATCCTATCCATGATGTCTTCCATCCTTCTGAGTCGTGACTTGAGAGATGTTAGGGCATCCTTCGACTTGGCCCTCCCCTTACGCATGGTGACGTTTGGGGCATTTCCTTCCTCACACTCGGTCATGTGGCTTTGGTCCGTCATTCTCTTTCTTACTCGACCTGCTCTGATACCAACTGTCACGGGGTTAGATTTTAACAACCCGTGTGGCACTCAAACTACTCACACCTTCGCTTGAGCTCAGCCGAACTCGAACACCAAGAGGCTTCGTAAGAACTCGTAAGTGAGAATGAGAACTTGAACACGCTTTGAGAGCAAAGAACACTTTCTATTGCACTCGGGTTTTTTATAGCTTTCTTTGGTGGTTTGACAAATGAGCCAATCTCACCCTTATATACACATCGCTAAGAAAGTTCTAGACCCCGTATGTTCTAGACTTTTCTAACCCTAGGGTTTACAAGAGTGTCCTAGAAAAATCTAGAAACCCTAACCCTTTACAACTCTCCACAAGTTTATAGAATGGTGGAGAATATTCAGGAAGTTTCCGGAACTTAGGTTTAGGTTTTGGACCACATTGGATCGGGCTTCGTTTCGGGCCTAAGTGCTTGGCAAAAGTCCAGTTTTCAAGCATTTAGCCCACTAGTAACAATCTGCTCTTCAGCATCCAACCTAGACTGCAACTACCTACTTGACTTTTAGCCTAAACATACTAACTATATTATGATTAATACATCTTAGTTTTGTTACATTAATTTCTATACAATTAGAGGGATTGCATATTCCTATCATACAGGTTAACCAAATCTGCTTAGTCTTTTCCTATCAAGAAAACATGGAACATTAAGCGACTATTGGAGTTGTACGCGAACGAAATAGTCTAACTCCACGAAGTGCCTAGTTCTAACATATCAGACAGGGATGCAAGGTTCCAATCACGATTCTAGAAGGGCATATAGGAAACATACGGGACACGATTAGATTTAAACACGGCATTTCATCCAGCCACGGATGGTCAAACGGAGAGAACTATCCAGACATCGAAAGACATGCTTCGAGCGTGTGCACTCGATTTTACAGAATGTTGGCATGCCTACCTACCACTGATGGAGTTTACCTACAATTATAGCTTCCATGCCAGCATTGGCATGACGTCGTTCGAGGCATTATACGGGACCTTAGGACACTGGGATAGTATTGAAGACATGGTGACCTTAGGACCCGACATGGCGCAACAGATAACAGACACAGTCAAGTTGATTAGATTTTGGATGAAAACAGCACAAGGCCGGCAGAAGAGTTATGCTGATACTCGATGGCGATTGTTGGAATTCAAAGTTGAAAACCACGTCTTCCTGAAGGTCTCCCCAACCAATGGGGTGATGCAATTTGGGAAGATAGGAAATTTAAGCCCTTGTTATATCGAACTCTACGAAGTATTAGAACAAGTGGGGACACTCATCTACCGTTTGACGTTATCATTTGACTTGCCATTGGTACATAAAGTGTTTCATGTATCCCAACTCAGGAAGTACCTAACTGATCCAAGCAGCGACCTTCAACCCAAACTAGTAGATTTAAATGAGGACTAGAGATAATAGATCACCATGAAAGGATACTGAAGAATCAAACCATATCTCTCGTTAAGGTCATATGGTCGTACAATAAAGCGTCTAAGGCCACATGGGAAGAGGAAGAAGCCATGCAAGAGCAATATCCTTACTTATTCCTAGTTAGCCGTCATTCTCCTTAGATATAAGGGTTAAGTAAATTTTAGTTTCGAGAATGGAATTTTTACAAGTTATGGTGATATAATAACCCAAAAAATTAAGTGCATTAATTAATTTAAGTGTCGTGAACTTTTATGAGCGTAGGACAAGAAGGTACAATTTAAAATACAAACACACACCAAGGTGAAAATTTTAGTTACTCAGAAACACATTGTAAATGGATATATGAACTCTCGCAACAAAATTCTGAGAATACTTTGGCGATCGGTGAAGATACTTTTTATCAAATATAATTCTAAGGGATAACGAAATCCCGAAATTATCCTAATTCGACCAACCAAAATTCACCACGTAGCCTCCTCCCTCTCACCCTCCTCCTCTTGCGATGTAACCCCCCCCCCCCCCCCCCCCCTCGAATTTCCTTGGTTGAGATTTGTGATTGTTATGTGTGTGTGTGTATTGTGAAGTGGATTTGGGATTTGATTCATTATTGTGGTGATATATTTGATCCGCAGGATTGCGGGGAGTTTGGGATGACATAGACCGTACGGGGGAAGATGTTGTTGTTGTGTGATGGTTGATGTGAATTAGGTTTGATTGTCCGATTGACGTGGTCTTAGTGGTACGAGGGATTCCGTCTTATCTTAGTTTGATTTAGGATAACGTTCTTGTAACCTCACGATGACAAGGATAGGATTTTTTTTCCAACTAATTATTTGTAACGTCTCGGGTTTTAGACAACGGGGCCATCGCCGCAATTCAGCTATGCCAAACCGCAAGGCTCAGTACTTGGCATCACACCTTAGAATCACGTGATTGCGCCCTTAATAAGCTTGACATTGATGGTCCCGAAAACTTTGTATGGTTCCCTTACGTATATTTCCTTCCCTTCCATTAAATTCTCTCCTTATTTCTGCTGTGCTATTTTGATAAACATTAGAAAACACAACTAAAATGAGAGTTTATCTCAATAACTATACTCTGGTATATAAAAACAATAAACGTAAGCTTGACTTGCATTAAAATATAAAGGAATATACTTTATCATAGAAAACTTGGTATAAAGAGCGAAAGCAATGGAACCAAATCATAAAACACATTCATTGAAAAGCATATTGAGATCCATGGCTTAACTTAGTTAGTGTAGCGAGTGGTCTTAAAGAGTAAACTTGATAGTTTCACTTGGTCGGGGTCATGTCCCTTTTAACATAACTAAACATTACTTGGTCAGGATATCTCCCCTTGTTCCATCTTGTTTACACTACTTCGGTAAAACATTTACTTTGAAAGCATTTATTTTTCATATCAAATCATGCTTGCTTTTAATAACCATTAAACGTTAAACTTGCTTAGTTAAATAAGGGAATTGAAAGTACCGTTCATATAGTTACCTTTAGGGTTTCTTGAAGTTTAATTTTCCTTAACATCTAATGGCCCTTGTCATCGTTCCCGAGCAAGCATGTCGAGATCGTTAACTTTACTCGTTGTTTCTTACTTTTCTCTTTTTTTCCTAACTCTCTTCTTCTTTTTCACTTTGGCTAACTTTTGAATATGTCTTAACCCTCTCAAATTCGTGACTATTTATAGGCTTAGAATAAGTGATGAGCTAAGTGTAACACCTAGTAAGGTGACACCTAACATACATGTGTCCTAAACCTAGTGAGTGATGAGCTAAGACATAACCTAGTAAGGTAACACCTAACATACATGTGCCCTAAACCTAGCTAATTATGGGAACTAGCCATCTAAGCGTCCTCAACATGTCCAAAGTCATGTCACATATGCTAATAAGTTGTCACACTTCTTTAAAACTTGACACATTTGTCACTTGATGGCTTATACGGTCTTTTTAATTAACACATGTAACTTAGGTGTCATCGTGTAGTTGGTCGCTCAAGTTGCTTAGGTGTCGACGTCCCATTGGTCACTTATTTCCTTGTCGTTTTCAAAGATGTTTTCATCTATTCGTCTCAAGAACGCTAAACGTTTTTATCCTGTCAAGACCTTAATTCATGTTGACGTTAGTAAAATGCATGGGGTATTACATTATTACATCATATTATATTTAATTCGTCGTACAAGAAATTAATAATAACTAAATCAAAAGGATGATTGGAACCTATGGAAATATGCACACAATGCAAACAATGAAGCCTAGTCTACAAGGAGGGTCAAATCTCATGCTCAGGCAAGTTCGTCGGGATCGAGACGTGCAGGGTATTGTTGGGAAAGGAAATTTTTTTAGCTTTCTTCCTTCCGTGTGTGGTCGCATTGGATAATAGGAAAGAATCTCATATTATATTATGTGATCGTAGTTTGGAAATGGAAGGCACTTCTACTTTAACACGTGCAACGGTATCATTAAATACCGCCAGTGGATCATGACAAGACGCGAATAATGGAAATAATTAAAGTAAAAGAGCGAATAGAATCATTGTGACATGAAGAACTAAAAAGGGGAGAACTTATTTTGATGAAATCAAAAGGGGTTTTAGCATACTGTCGACATAACATGCATGTATCATAGCATGTGATGTCCCACCCATGACAGTACTCGAGGTCAACTGAGCGATTCCTTTGCTCTTGAATTTTTTTTTTTTTTTTTGTTGTTGTTTTCTTTCCTTTCATTAGCATCTGGTGAGGATGAAGAATCTTTAGAGTAGCCACGTACAGACGGTGATCCTTTGTATAATAAATATGGTGTATTGTAGTGTTTTGGGCCTTTAAGGCCAAACTCTAGATGAATGTAATAATTGACTCTCGCACTTTTCTATTACTTGAATTTAGTCATCGAGTATTGTATAATAACCTAGATTTAGGGTTTTAATATTTGAGGATTATTTTATGCAGCTGCATTTCTAATTGCTTCCTCTTACGTTGTTTTATGTAAATCCTGTCACAAATTCGTCTTGCTATGGACTTCGGTCTATAACGCCATTAACATTACGTGTCATGTAAGCTGAATAATTTTCGTGGCGTTACAAGTACATGGAGGAATCACACACATGCCACTACACTCATCCCACAACTTCTTAAGTTTAGTAAAATACACTGAATTCGAAGCATTTCCTTGACCAAATCTCTATATATCTAGAAGATCTTAGCACCATTCGATCTATCATGCCTTGCCTTTCCTCCTTCCATATCTCACTAGCATAAGAGCAATACATTGCACTTCTCCTATATCAACAAAAAAATGAATCCAAAAGTCAAGAAATCACCATGTTATTACACTTATCCCATTGAGCAGACTCCAATGAATTAGCATCAGGCCTATTGCAGGTCCCCTTCACAAAACCTAACTTGTTCTTAGCCATCAAAGACACCTCAACCTCCCTTTTGCCAATGGTTGTAGTTGTCACCGTCAAACAGTTTGCTCAATAACAAGTAGCTAGGATGATCAGAATAGTGTAGATATAACTCATCATTGACATCTAGGGTTTGATCATTGATTCCCTCGAATTCGAGGTCGAATTTGTCATTGCATTCATCGCAAAAGGGGAAAATGAAGAACTAGGTCAAATCAAATCAACAAGAAGAAGATATAGTTTGAATCGAGGTCAAAAGATCAAGAATATGGGCTCTCATACTATGTCAACAAACATAATCGTCATTAAAGGCATTGGTTTGAGCGCAAGAGAGAAAAAGAAATAAGAAAGAAAAGTGTGTTGAATTCCATCAAGTGGTCCAGCTGACCTATTTATACAGTCTACCATTGGCCCAACGGAACCAATCAAAACTCTGACACATGTCTAAACATAACAAACCAAAAGCAAAACACCAGGACTACACTCACAGCGATACAACTCCAGAAATAACAAACTAACATCAATGACCACCAAAGAGGAAACCCGATACATCAACATCATCACTTCACATATACTCCAAATCATCATCACATATCAATATACCATCACATTGCGAGACCAATGGTATAAATATCTCTTCACATGAATTGCATCAACCTGTCCTACAGCTTAGGAGATATGAGTCATGCTTAAACTGGGTTCATTTAAGAATCTGGATAAATCATGGTAACAAATGTGAGACTAAGATGCACTAATGGATGAAGCATTTTCTGGGATCAAAATCCTCATATCCAACATCAACAAGGCACAAACCATCAGGAGGAGCAGGGGGTGCTGTTGCACGTCTACATGTGGCTTCCATAAGTTTAAGCAGCGCATCCTCTTCAGCACCAGCAGCTGCTTCTCTTACTGCCGTTGCAACAAGCACGCGAACCATCTGAGGAAGATACATTGAAATTGAAATGAAATAATCAATTCACCTACGTTCAATCCTTTAGTTTTCATTGAGACATGAGAAAGGATTCCTTTCAAATAAGAGGGGCGGGGATAAGGGGGAAGGGTTTGTGCTGGCAGAACCGAGCATTACTGCGGCATGTTCAGATCCTAATAGGCATGCCTGGCAATGTCGTCAATAACTAAAGTTTAACAAACGAAACACAGCATCAACTGTACAGACTATTAAATACTGAAGTATCAGAACCGATATTGCATAATATCATGCAAATTTAGCGGCAATGTGAGTTCATTTTAAGAAAACTAAATGTTTACACAGGCACACAATTCCAAAAGAAAATCTAAGGGAAGAGCTTCATGTCCATAAAAGGGAATATATATTACTCATCAGAGCTGCATCTTGCTTAATCAAGCAAAATTAGCAATCAACTTCTAGTCTACAACTAAAAGATGCAGAATATTTTAGATTGCATTATTTACTTTACCTTGCGTAAGAAGCGGTTAGCAACCAGCTCAACACACATGACCTCGATCACTTGTTCATCTCCCTATCAAGAAGGAAAATCGGAATTTGTACTAAAGGTGGTAGTTGAGGAGAAGGCGCTAAGTATGTTTTTTTTCAGCGCAACTCATTTCGTGTGCAATACATTGTATATCCATATTTATGAATTATTAGAACATTGAAGATAAGATTTTTCCGGAAGGGAAAGAACACACACATGAGATACTTACCATAGAAGAACATGGTAACTTTTCTTTGGTAGCACGAGCATGATAGACAAAGCACTCAGTTGGTGGACCTCTGCCAATGTTGTAAAAACCAGATGAGTAATTCAAATACATAGGCCATAGTTCAAGTTAGTTATTATGAAATAATCAATATATGAGATACACTAACTTGACTTCTAGTAGAAAAATAGCAATATATTGGAAATAACCTCGTCAACGAATTGTAGAGTATAGAAGCAGAGATAAATAAATTGATAAGATAACTACCAGAGCCATCCATCTAACTATAAAAAAAAAAAAAAAAGCATCCATCTAACAAAGTTCCCATACAAACCATGCTAGTGCCACCAGGACATATACATGCTGGGAAACAGTATGTGAAATGAGCCATCCTTCAACTCGATGTGTTAGTATTGTTTTCATTTCAATGCAGCAGGCATGAATATCATGCTAATGATCACCACTCAAGATTAATCCAGCATTCATCACAGCTTATGTAGGAGTAATGCCATTCTAAATCAAGAATCCACTCATCACAGGATAAAATAGAAAGAATCTTCATAAGAAGAAATGGTAGAGCAATAAGCATGGGAATGACAAAAATAAACAAGAGATAAGCTGAGGTTAGATCATATGTCACCTACAAGATCATAGTTTTTGCAAATACCCTTGTTTCTCTGCAAGAAAATACGTGAAACTAGCTATGCTTTTGAACCTTAAACACCACAGAGCGTTCTAAAGGTGGAAGGCTCCTGGAGCCTAGGCACAAAGACAAGGCAGAAGTAAAAGGGCACAGGCCTCATAGAAGACAGCCGCAGACAGAGTAACCAATATATGGCGTCAACTATATTTATAAACTTTAAAGCTCAATTAAATAAGAAATCATAGTATAGATGAGAAAATATTGAACGTTCAACCAAAGTTTAGTTAAAAGTGATTGACTAGATTATATGTTTGTTATTTAGGAGTACGTAATAAATTACTCCTCCTATGGAAAAAAAAAAGTTACTCCTAAGTAAAGTATGTATTTATCAATATAGATCAGATTCACTTGTCTATTTTATTTTTGACACAATTAACATGATAAAGCAGCATTAGCAGTGCAGAGACTGGTAAGCATATCAAACTATGACTAAGGCACATAGTGCCTATTCAGTGGTTTAATTGGAAAAGACGCATGTGCATTTCTCATCCGAACCAGAACGTTTCATAAAAGGCATAATTCAGTCAAGAAGAACAAAAACTTATCAGATAAAAAATAAGTTTAAGTAAACGGAGGCAAGGCATGTACATACATGTTCCTTGAAGCCTTGGTATCTCGAGCAAACATCTTGTATGAGAGCAGCTTTCCTTCTAATTGTTCTAGAATCTTATTCACCCTCGTTACCGAGAAATTTATTGGTTTAAGTTTCCCTTCCACCCAGGCCATGTGATCTACAGTGTTAGCAGTGCTTCCTTCTTCAGCGATGAGTCCATTACTCCCATTTATCAGCTCAGATGGACCTTTAGTCAAGAGACTAAATTCCACTTTCTCACTCCAATCTGGTGCCCGACCTTCCTCTGCTTCACCGAGAGGGCAAATATAAAGATATCGCCTCCATTTAGCAGAGAAATTCGGGTGGAATGCACGTGATACCTATAGTAAACTCAATAAACTCTCATAGATTGATGTTCTATTTTCGACCAAAAAGAGAGGGAAAAAAAGGGAAACTTCCAACTCAATATTCAATTCAAAGCAGTAACCAGCAGTATACAAAAGTTGATCAACAAAACACAAGGTATTACTTTAGATATGCAAACAACCCGCAGTATCCCTCGTCCTGCAGTGTCTATCGCATCTTCAATGTCCTGTGGATTAACATCCTTTACCCAAGTATCTATTCATTCAAATCAAAAGAAAATTAGATGTGCTTCAGAAAATTGGTGAAATAACTTCGTAGTGTTTGATTCAACGTAAGAGCATAATGAAGTTTGATTCAACATAAGAGCATAATGAAATTGACAAAAATAAGCCCAGTAAAGCATGGACTTTCTCAAAAAGGAACAATCTCTGTGAACATCTCTTTGCAAGCCAACATCCTCCAAAAGATTATTTTGGGTTCTTCTCGGAAGTTTTCTTTCAGCTCAACTTAGTACAATATTAAAAGGGTATATCAATAGCTCATTAACAAGCTTTCGAATTTTCACAATGTTCTAGATAGCTGAATTGGCCAGGAAGCATTCAAGATAGCTTCTATGTTCTAGAACAATGGCAAAAGGGAAGAATAATTTGTTGTGATAATGCAAATAAAAAGAACACCATAAATTGTTCACAACATTATCTTTTTCGTTTCATTGCAAATATTTGAATCTTTTTTTTAACATATTTTTCTTTTTCTATTCTTTGAATCATATTTGATTATAAGGATTATGAACTGCTACTATATATTATATGTATTTAATTGACAATCATAAATATGATGGGTATTCATTGTAAGACCAACCAAACTTGATACCAAAATAACCAAACTTTGATATCAAGAAATCTGACCTATCTTTATATATTTATATATTTATAATTGACAAGGCTGAAATCAAAGCGGTTGATTTTCAAAAAGAGGTAAGACATATTATACCATAAAATGACTCTTATTGACATTTAGATTTTACCGTGTCTAAACATAGATAAGATTGCAGTGACAAAAAATATTGATAAGTGTTTCCTTACATCGATCTTATCTTTGTTATAAACAAGATGTATGAGATAATTAAAAGATATTACAAATTAAATACATTAAATATAAAATCATAAATATTGGAGTGATGTCATTAACATAGGACCAACCAAACTTGATAAAAAAAATCAAACTTTGGTACCAACAAAACCTAATGTAACTTTTTATATTTATAATAGATTAGATAACACTGAAACAGAGTAAAAGCCCAGATGTCCATCGCCAGATTATATCTTAGCATAGTAGGATATGGAGTTCAGCCACCCGCATTAGCAACCAAGAAATAAACTAAAGTACCGATACATCATATGTGCATGACTTTAACATGATGCGCCATCAATACTGCAGGCTTTGCATGCATGAGATAAGTTCTGGAATTTACTAGAGATCTCCTTGTTGCTTCAGACAACCCATGCTTTCTATAAGGACAATACATCTAAAACATGCCACTGAAAGTACAAACTGAAAAATATAGGCAAGTTTCACTGGAGGTTATTCTGAGCTGTGAGGGGTTTATCTAAAATAGACAAGTCACTCAATCAACCGAGTTCACCAATTATCTCTCACATTTCTGCTTTTGGCAGCGTTAAAATGGTTCTACAGAATTTCCTATTTTATTGATTTTCTTGTTAATTTGATTTTCATTGACTAGCTACTTTCTTGTTAATTTGAATTTAGCTACTTGTTATTTTTTTTAAACATTACTTTCTTGTTATTGATCTTCATGAGAACCAAAAAGGAGAGAAAAAATGTTGACTCACAGAAAGAGCAAATTTGATGAAGTGCTGAAACTCCCTTATCAGTTCGCCCAGCAACAGCAGCAGATCCTTCAATTGGTAGTCCTTTGTCTTTTAGTTGTTGTGCTTTCTTCTTGTCGACAAATCTCCCAATAATCCCTTCTATTAGCCTGAAGAACATTAGATAATAGTTACTACTCCCTCCATCCCAGTAAAATTGTGACGTATGCTACAATCAATTATTCAACACATGTTTTGACATGCTTCGTCGTTCCACCAAACAATGGAATATATTTTTCTTAACATCGGATGAAAGCACATAACTCATGATATTGAATGAATCATGGTACAGAACATGATCAATCATGCTGCATTTTATTGAGACGGAGGGAGTAGATAAGAAGAAATTTTTTCAACAGAAACCCCAAGCATTTGATATATAGGTCAAGAAAACAAAGGAGAAAAGAGAAAAAAAAACCATGGATCAACTACAGTGGCTAGGTAAAAGTAGCAAGGTGTCAGGAGTGTCTCAATTAACTCGAGGGCCACAACCAATCATAAGAAGGTCCAATTGCAATCTAAGGCATCATCAGTTGATTATGAAGGCAACTACTACATCTTCAAATCGATGAAGTCGCCACATAGATTTTATTTTCCACTTTTCTAAACAAATGCTAATTGTAACACGTTCCGCACCTAACTTCACATTCATGTATATAAAATTAATCTAAGAATACTTAATACAATGGTGTTGAAATTGATAGGAACCAGTTTTACCAACACAAGCAAGCTCATTTGCAGTAATGCTTAACTCAACCAACCATGTGACAAAGGCACACATCAAGCAAAGCCTAGGTGAGAAAGATGTAAACAATCTTATCTCGCAAACCAGACACTGTTTTCTAGAAGAATAAAACCTATGGCGAAAACATCCTTGACAAAAATGTCTGATTCATGGGTCAAACTCGTCTTCCAAATACATCAGTTGCCTACCTGACATCACCCTGAATTCTTGTGTCAAATCCCTACCCAAGGTAATTATGAGTAAGAGATGACTTTGCCATTAACTCATGCTAGTAAGAACTTCCCTTGTACACATTGTCATTGACTAGAAAGGAGTCTAGACACCATTGAGAAATATCTTGATATAGCTCACTGTGATGTTCTTGAGATGGATGTGTGCCACTTCTTCTTTGGTAGACCATGGCTATTTGGAAATGAACCCCCAACATTTTGTTAGAGGGAATGGTTATAGGATTCAACGGATATTGTCACGTACACGTTACTCCAACTGAACAAGAATGCTGATAAAAAAAATAGGAAGAGCAAATATTCAGTATTTCCTTTATTTGATAAACTACTTCTAGTTCAAAACTCGACGGAACTAATTTAAGCCAATTTCTGATTGAACTTGACTTTTTATCCCATAGTTCAAGTTCTATCAGTATTCGACTCAAAGTGAATAGCAACACTTCAGGACTGTGATTGTAAAAGCTCGATTCGAGTCACCAACCAGGTCTGTGAACAACTCTATTAGGAATTCTATGTAATGAGTTATGCACTAAACCACTGGGAGCACTACCTGAAGAGTCGTTAAATATTCAGAAGCAGATACATCTACCAGCTAAAGTTGTTTTCTTAGTTTATAATTACATGTTACTCGTTCAATGTGGTTAACTTGTCTTAGTTTATAATTATATGTTACTCGTTCAATGTTGTTAACTTTAAGAACTCAAGTCTTAGACAAATAAAGAGTCAGTATGGTAACAATGATAATCTAGTTTTTTCAAGAACTTTGGTATTGAAGTAATGTCACACAAATCATCTTTTATGAAGCGAAAAAGTACACATATTTTCAGATGAAAGTTTGGCTGGATTAAATTTGAATAATCCCAAAACAAGAAGACAACAAAGTGGTAACTGTAGGGGGTATGGAACAAAGTGGAAATTGTATTTACAGCAGAGAAGCAAGAAACATAACACAGCATATTATCTCAAAACAAATGACACTACACTGATAGTGTGGAGGAAAAGCCAACAAATACATTGAAATCAAGATCATCCTCAAAGGCGAAGATGTGATATTTCAGGGAAAAAGATTATTTGATATACGGAATGATGAATATTTTCAGGAAATTCAATACGTATAGAATCAACTATAGCAAATAAGAACTAATGAAATCACAAATCACTAAATGGTGTGTAATGCAAGTTTGTACTTCTATGACACTCATTTAGAAATGGAGCAAGAGATTACCCCTGAACAGTGTTTAGTCCAGGCTGCTTCTGCCATCCATCGAAAGATTTCCCATGATAAGAAACTACAATCTTAAATGTTGACCTCGCCCATCTCCCTGATTGATCTTTGGAATGTTCAGGAGCCTCTTTACATTCAACAACAGTTTCTGGCATATCACCAGCATCCACATCATCTCTCTTCTGATAATTGATCTAGAATCAGATACAAATGCAAGGTCATAAAGAACCTACTTCAGCAATATGCATTAAGGCATAGAAATCCTGACAAGTTATATCCTTCAATTCATTCTCGATAAACTTTAATAAAAGAAACTTAATTGTCCTTCAGTAATGTAAGTCCTTCCAAGTGAACCACGTAACAGGAAAGTTATCATGTTCGATAAAATCAGATAGATTTTACAACATATGCACCATATATCATACAAGGGATACAGAAGTAATGCCAGTACAGCACCATTCCACTGAGCCCAAGTATCTACAGTGTTCCTGCCCTTTCTTTTGGTCGCCGATGGAGTTGGATCACTATCAATTCACATAACCTTTATCACCCAAGTATTACACTGAGCAAGCTGATGCATGATGAAGTGAGAAATATCAATTTCCGTACCCAATGTTGGTTTTGTATTATTTCTAGTCAGTAAGATCTTGCTTAAACGTATCCCTGCCACAGAATGACAGTTTCCTACAGGCATCTAGATTTTAGGGTCTGATACTAGAGCTACTTTATAATGCTGGAAACACCAGAGTTCATTGACAAACAATCTTTCAATTACATTCAGACACCTCGAACAAACAAACAAAAGTTCGACAACAAAACAAACCCATCAATCAAAAGAATGCATGGCATCTAACCTCTACTGAGAACAAATCAGACAAATTGGACCGTTGATTAACCAAATCCAAGTAAAAATCATTGACCTTTTCCCAAGGCCTAGCATACATGTACTGGTAGCATTCCCTGTCAAACAAAAAAAAAATCAGTTCAATTACTTATCAATAGTCGACAGGAGCAAAAAACAATGATAAGAGCAAATTGCATTCCTTAAATTCAACGGGCCCTGGAAAAACAATGGCGAAGAGCAAGAGAAACAAACCTTGCTGTCCATCTTGTGAAGCGACAAGAATCAGTATGATTGTAGTGCTCATACACCTTGCACTTCTCAATCTGGTTCTTCTCCATTGCAACTTGACTCATTCTGTTGCGCACCGCCATCGATCTCTATACCTTGAAGTTGTGCTCCATTAATAAACTCCAACAAAAAAGGAAAAAAATGAAGAAGAAAAGAAACAGCCTATATGCCCTATGTCAATTTTTAATAGAGGGGGTTTCCAAACAACCGCGCAAAAGTGATCGTGGTTAACATTTTACTCATCAAGATTCAAAACTGGATGTTGGAAGTAAAAAAGGATCTTAGACCACCTATGCAATTCCTCCAGAAAACAAAACTTAGGCTGACCGCAGATGGATTTGACGGGAATCGTTAATCTCGGTATATACAAAAGATGAAGAGAAGTACAGAGACCAAGTTAATGTTCCAGTAACTTTTTTAAAAAAGGTTAATGATCCATTAATTGACTTCCAATGAAGCAATTAGTCGAGGGTTTGGGGACAAGTAATCAGCAAAATCAACTGAATTGTTGACACGATAATTGACTGATGCAACCAATTCTATTAACCAGTAACATTAAGATCACATTTAGTATCTGATCATCATAAAAAAAAAAAAGGGCAAGCTGCCGGCGACCGAAGCTGAGGAGAACAAATCTTGGAATTGAAACCAATAAAGTAAAACAAAGCAAAAAAAACCACATAGATCCGCCATATTTAGAATGTTGGAAAGACAACACATGCGTAGTGTTACCACTGTTATATAAGGTTTCTCTCCGAGAGCCCAACTCTAAAATCAGCGAACAACGTATAGAGAACAGAAGCAGGTCAAGGGTACGGATACGGATTCATTTAACAGAATAGATTTCGCTCCTTCGCCATGGATAGTTCTGATCAACCGCGACGTGAGACGAAGGCGAAGCTTCTGCTGCGGCGTGCACAGATGTTGTGAGTTGGGGGGCAATCATAATCACTTTTTAGGGTTTTTTTTTTAACTCTTCTGTCTGTCGATTACCTTTTCCTTTGGCTCCATGAAACCGAAGCAGAGAAACCAAACGAAGCGAATACAATAACAATTCCTCGAATCCTGATGATTTCCTTTACGATTTGTTGAAAGAAATCGTCAAATCGTGTGTCGCCATGGTACCTCATTGTTACTTCTCTGTTCAAACAAATGACATCTCTTTATGTTAATGCAAAACTGTTATGATCTAATGGACTAAAGGTTCAACAAAAGACCCAATAACTTTAAGTCAAAAATCTATTAAAAAAGATCAACTAACACCTCATTGATGCTTAAGTTTCACACATTCTAAACGATGACAAGTGTCCACTATAGAGAGAATGAACAATGCCCTATAAATATCTTCATTTATTATCCATAAAGGTAACCTCTTTCTAAACCACAACTCTGTCATCTCTAAATAAAGACTGACTTAGACATCGAAACCGTTCCCCGAGGTTCTCACTGGAGGCCTGACTAACCGAGTTTATTATTTTTGCTTCGTGTACGTTTTCATGTTTGGACCAGGCCCAAATCAATTGACTCAGCAAACCCACGCCTAGGCCCAAGAAGCTCAGGCCCGACTTCCAAACTCGGACCCGACATCCTCGACTTTGGCACAAACAGTTTGGCGCCCATCGTGCGGTCAGGTCCAATGACACAAAGTTGTCAGAGTACTCGAGATCAGACACAACAAGCCCGCAGTGATGACCAGCAAAGATGAGGCGACGGGACATGGAGAAAGCGCAGCAATGACTATCGAGATGTTTAACCAGCATCGACTTCAGAAGGAGGAGTGCACCACGGCCATCATGAGAACGATGTCCGACCTGCTGAACCAAAGGCTGCCCCCGTCTCAGGTCGGGACAGAACCTAATGTTCAGCCCGAGTTAGTCCCTCACTCTGGGATCACCTGAACCAATAGAAGGCTCCGCAAGAGAGATAAGGGGAATGCACACACACACTCATTCCCACTTAATCACCCGTGCGAAGGACCTAAGAAATATATTGAACTTAAGGTCGATTGAGAATCGTCCTCGAAAAGAGGCAAAAAGGGTAGAGGCAACTCCAGACCACACCCAGGAGCTGAAGAAAAAGGATCGAGGAGCTCTTCAAGATAATCAAAGAGACTCCTCGAGACACGAAGCACGAAGTTGGACTAAGGATGGAGACGCCCTCCACTCCCGAAATCAACAGAAAAGTCTTATATGACAAGTTTAAGATGCCCGCAACAGAATCTTATCACCTCACAAGGGACCCTTCGACTACATCCAGACCTTTTGGACATCCATGAAACTGTACGAGGCGTCGGATGGCATCATCTGCAAGGCCTTCCCGACCTTGCTCAGGGGACTGGCTCCGGTGTGGTTCAACGGGCTCCTCTGGGGATCTATCGTATCGTTCAAAACCCTAGTTAAGACGTTCACTGCCAAGTTCATGAACAGTCGAATGATCCAGTTGACCTCTGAAGTTGTCCACATTGAGAAGGCGGAGGACTTCGACATCTATCGAGCCCTGGTCAGTGGACAAGAGAATCGAGGCTTGGCATATAATCTAAACCTGAAGTGCCCCTAGGCGTACACCACCCCTAGGCATATGAATTTTGTTTTTGTTTTTTTTAGGGGAGGGGAGTGATTTCAAAGAAAAATGAGAAGATCATATTCCTAAAATGAGAAGAATTCGAGGGAAAATAAGAAAAAAATATGAAAATATATTAAAAACAAATCAAATAGTTATATTGTCTATTAAAATGAAGAATAAAAAATAATTTATAATTTCTTTTATTTTTTATTTTATTTCCTTTAAAACTTATCAACTATTTTTTTCCACCTTTTTTCTCCCTTTTCGTTGCCTCCCCTCACCCCATTTCCCTTCACCTCCCCTCATAATAAAACTCACAAACACAGCCTTAGTGCTTTTTTACTAATATTAGTAAGAAATGTTTTTTGCTATACTAATTATAAATAACTAATTACTCTTTTGAGATAAACAATATTAATCATTGGTAAAAAAGAATTAAAATTACTTATTTAAGTAAAAAAGAATTAGCAATACTAGTATAAGTAGAAAAAGAATGAACATTACTAATTTAATTTAAAAATAAATGTTTGGCGTAATGAAACAAATAATAAATATGATAAGAGTTTCATGAGGACTTGTTTGGCGTAATGACCCAACAGTCTACTAGTAACACGGAGATCACGATACGTGTTGAACGTGGTCTTGATTTGATGTATAAAGGAGGAAGTGGTCATGGAGCTCAGCACGGGTCGTGTATGGCAAGCACGGCCGTGTTTGATTGCGTTTGATGCAGCACTGGACACAGGCTCACTGGGCCATGTGGGAGGCACATGCCCGTGTGAGGTGGCTTCCTCGTGGGATTGTGCACGGCCAGGCACGACCGCACGGATGGAGCATAGCCAGCGCATCGAGCCTTTCCACGAAGATTAGATTTGTCTTAAAATATTTTCTTTTACGGCTATATATATGGTTCATGTAACAGAACTCCTTGTAATTCTTTTCAATAATAGATTTTGTCGATGGTCGTAGGGTTTTCTTCCTCTAGTGGATTTTTTTCACGTAAATCTTTGTATCTTTTCTTTCTTTATTGTTTGATCAATGAGCATATCAATCCTTACAAGTGGTATCAAAATCCAGATCGATTAAAAACATAAAGTGAGAGAATGATTTACAAATCCTAATCGAATAGATCGGGCAATTGATTGTACATTAAGTCGACTAGCTTGGATGCTTTCAACGATCAACTTGGCAGATTGTCTTTGGTGTCTAAGATTGTTCATTTAGCCCTCTCTGATTAAGTGGGAGTCAAGACGGATGAAGGAAAGATGAAGGTCAAGAAATTTGATGGATCAAATTTTGCGTTTAAAAGATATAAATAGAGGATTATCTCTATCAGAAGGATCTTTATTTGTCTTTTGGTGGGAAATGAGTAAGTCGGTGGACATGGACAATAATAAATGGGAATTGTTTGATCGAAAGATGTTAGGGGCCATTCGTCTTTTTCTTTCATCATCTAAGGTGTTTAACATCTCCAAAGAGAAGACATCTGAAGGCGTTACAAATGTATTGATGTAGATGTCCAAGAAACTCTCAGCTACAGACAAGGTTTTTTGTGATTAAAAGCTTGTTCAATATGAAGAAGATCAATCGTAAGTGATGAGTGTGAAACACTCATGTTTTTCTAAGTTAATATCCTTTTGTTGGACCTAAAAGGAGAAGAGAAACCTAGAAAGGGGGGGGGGGGGTTAAATAGATTTATTTCGCTTGAAATGATGTATCAGCAGAGTTGAATAAGTAACTCTACTGATTGTTCAGCTTAGCTTTGTTGTCTGCTGGATTTTGAGTTTCAAGGTAATGGTTACTTCTTCACCGGTTTCTTAAACCAATCCTTCTCAGATTTGGTTAGATTTTACCAATTTAGGAAATCAATAAATATACAAGAAAGATAAAGACATCGGATTTATAGTGGTTCTGACGACAAAATTCAAATGGAACTCTAAAGTATACGTCCACTCTTCCCTTAGAGATTAGTGTGGTTAACGAAGAGGTATTCCACTATGTGTTGCATTTTTTGGTTGATCCTTAACCAACTTATAGAGTACACACAAACGGTATAGTCTTTTCTGAACACCTTTCTTGAGCAACTTAATGAGTTTGATTCAACATACCAAAAGAGATTGTATATGTCAAACTAAATAAGGTTACATCGAATAAGGAACAAACCAAATATGAATCAATAAAAAATATATTTTTTATCAATTCAAATGCAAAAGGTCCTAATTAATTCATGACTGAAAGAGAATGTCTCACTTTGATTAGATTCTACTAATATGACCAAATGAGAATGTGTCATTGGCATAATCAACACTCTAACATAACCTAGGTGATCAATCCAAGTTGTATTAATTGTGAACTTGATATAGTTCAAACACTTTATAATAATCATAGAATGAACAAATCTGGTTTCAATCATGTTAAATCCATAATCTCATAATCTCTTTATTAGATCTTCATTAATAAGCCTCCTACCAAAGATCTACTCGCTCATGATTGAATTAAACAACACAAACATGATTGACATAACATGTAATGGACACATCATCAAAAGAGAAAGATAAAGATGTATATTTGATTGAAGAACAGCAGTAAAAGTAATGTTTGATTCTTCAATTGAATTACAACTCCAAAAATCCATAAGCAAAGTAGAAAGTCTATGACAAACCCTAGATTTTTTAGGCCTAAGATCTATCAAAAAGCTAGTAAAGTTATGTACATATTGTGGACATAACGTCCCCATTTATAGGAAAGATATATGATGAAAACCCTAAATTTTGGGCAAAATATATTGTTAGGATCTTCGCGTCACGCCCGTGACATGCACAAAACACCTTTAATTAATCCTTTGTTTCGAGATTCATCCAAACTTCTATAATTGCTTGTAATACATATTCAAAACGTTTTTAAGCTCACAAATCAATAGCAATTGCATTGTTTAGCCTCCATCTCTTCATTATTCGTCGAAACACTTCATAAAGGGATCTTCACACTTTGATCACTTTTCATAACTTGTGCAAAACATCTTCTCTGGATCAATTCTATACAAAAATGAACAAACATCAGTACCAACATTCTGAGAACTAAACTAAACGTAAAACTCAAAGTAACGACATAAAATATACATAAAACAAAGTAATTAACTTAGAAAAATATGAGTGTTTTCACACTCATCATCGTAGCACTTATTGGTTTGCGAATGATGGTCAGCCCTGCTGTGGATATAAGTTCTTCCTCTTCTGCAGTGCTTGCCAGGATTTGGAGCCCTGTTTTTTCCTTCTCTTTGATGGCCAAGGCTTTTGTTTTTTTAGTGAGAGGGGTTGAGACTTTCTTGTACTCTACTATCCGGATGCTCTATTGTGTATTTCTCTCCTAAACTACACTGTATTCCTTATGAGCTAGTTTTTTCGTGCATTGAGAAGATATGTTTAACACTTTTTGATTTTCACCACTTCTGCTGTCATTCTAGGCATTTTGCTGACCAGGGTTTGCAGCAAATGAGATACTCCGGCTGGCTCATTCTTCATGTTTTTAACATCCTTCTTGCTGAGGTTGATTAGTTCCTCAATTACTCTCTTTTTTTATGAAGATATTGTGCTTGAGTTATTGGATCATGTCTATTCCCCAATGACCACAAGTGGATCATTATTCTTGCGTACTAGTGATGTGTGTGAAAACATACATCGTTTTCTTAGTTTTAGCTATGTATATTTGTCTATTTTAGTCTTTGTTTGAGTCATTTTAGTTCCTTCTATTAACAGAGAGTAGATACTGTCGTATTCCTTATTTTTATTATAGAAATGAAAAGTAAGGCGTGATTCTGGTCGTGTGCTACGTGGAAGGAGAATTGAAGCTAATTTTGTAAAGTTTATGGTTGATCGTGAATAAGGCAAGACATGTCTACTGTTTTTTGAAGATTTAAAATTGAAGTATGCAAGTTTTTGAGTGAGCACGGGCCGTGCCTGACGAGCACAGGCCCTGCCAAATGCTTTTTAGAGTCCCTTGAGCACAGGTTACAGAGACCTGTGCATGGGCCGCGCCACCTACGCATGGGCCGTTTTTTATGGGATTTTTGTTACTTCTCCTTTCCTATGTATGCCCACTCTTAGTTTCGAAAAGGATGATCATTTTATTATGAATTTTATTCAGAGATGAACCGGGAGGACAATGAATTGGTTTTCTCTTTACGCCTTGGGCGAGTGGTTGATCTCAAATGGTGCAAACATACGCTTTTTAGATCATCATCATAACAGAGTTGTAATCAATTGTCTGTAAACCAATCTTCTTTTGTTGTTGGTTTAATACTCTATCCCTAGTTGTGTTGTGATGACTCATTTAATTGTCTATTGGAATTATTATTTTCATTTATGATTATGGTAGCTTAAAACCTTAGTATGACATAGTAGTTTGATCTCTTTAATGGATTCTGATGAGACGTGATTCCTGTATTTATTAGTTTCATGTTCAAAATTTGTGGTATCATATTCATGTGTTGATATATTCTATTGTCAATTCTATGTGGTATGATTGATCACCTAGTACACAGGAGAGACATGTATGCAATCAAACCATTCTCTTTTTATTGATGATAGTAGCTTGTTTATAGCTTAGCGGCATTCTCTTTTTATTAACCTGTAATCATATGAAAAGGAGCATAATATAGCGTTAATCTATGTTAGGTTATATTATAAGGTGCTAGAGAAATAATCATAATGTGACATGTTTAGTCTATGATACATTCTCTTTTGGAAGTAGAGTAAGTATGTTAGTTTGGTTATGACATGCTTTGGTAACCAATAGTTTTATCGATCTCTCTTTTTTTGTTGAGCATTATTATGAGCATCTATCATAAATGAGCATGAAATGAAAATATTAGTCAATGATTGAATCCAAGAATAGTGACAACTATGATCGTCATACACTTTATCAATTCTAATAACAATGTTTTTTTAAAACAAAATCAAAAGTTTTTAGTTAAATTTATCTTTTCTCATTTTATTATTGCTACCAACAAAACACCACCCCCGAATTATGGAGGAAAGTTTTGTAGATCGACAACTTTATTCACACAATCTGAAAAGGCCATTCTCTATGGGATCGACTCATGCTCATCACTTCTAAATTATTATAAAAAATGGGTGGTGTGAAGTGGTATATTTATTTCAATTTGTCACACCTTGTGATACATTTAATAAATTTTTAGTGTTGTTATCGGGGAACGACATGAATTAATTTGTCTTCTAATGAGTTCCTCTTTTATTGTCATCTTGCAAGAATTAATTTATCTTGCATGCAACTGAGGAGTTGACGAAAGACATGAGAAAAGGTTCAAATATTCGTGAGCTCAAGGAACGAAATTCACCGTTTGTACAAGGTGAAGCACCATATAAAAAGGCTCCTAAATGACCTATTGGTGAGATCCTTTCAATTTTTGATATGGCTAAACCTATGAATGCTCAAAATATGCAAAATGCACAAAATCCTCCAAATCCACCAGTTGATAAAATACGTTAAGACAAATGACTGAATATGACGACAACAATGAACCTTTGTTGTGTATAGTATTCCCGGATGTGCAAGAAAACTTTAAACTTAATTCTGGATTTCTTCAAAAGGTACCATCTTTTCATGGCCTTTCGGGCGAAGACCCACATAGGCACTTGAATGAATTTAGGGTAGTATATGCTAATATGAGACTAGACGAGTGAATGATAAAGTAATTAAGCTTAGTAAGATGGCATTTCAACTACTACTTTTACAGTTATACTACTATGTCAAGAGTAGCTGGAATCTGCTAGTTATACTCCATGTTTCGTTTATTTTGTTAACACTTTGTCTTTTTATATTATTCAATATATATTTTTAGAAGTTTTGTTTATCATCGCAATGAACTCATAAAATTACTTCACTCATTCAGAAATGAATTACATAACTTAAACTATCACTGATATTTCACGATAGTTTTATGTAAAATAATATTTCATTATCCCACGACTAGAGTTAAAGTTTACATCAATAAATGTGCCGGTCAAATCTGTGCAAAATAAACGGAATTAGAGATCTAATTCAAACTCATGAAGTCTAATGATCAATCATTAGAGAAACTCCTGAAGCAATGTGTCGAAGTTCAACTAGTTTTCAAAAAGAAATACGTACTAGTATTTCAAGTGTTGAAAGCGAAGTAAGTCAAGTACCTAAAAAAGTCAATAAACTCAAATCTCAAGTAACAAACAAACTTCCATCCCAACCATTGAATCTAAGGGAGAATGCTAATTCCATAACAATGAAATATGACAAGAGTACCAGAGATAAAGGAAAAATAAAAGATGAAGATCCAGGAGCATTTAGTATACCGTGTGTTATTAGTGAAATGATTATTCCTGAATGTTTGCTTGATCTTGGTGCATATGTGAATATTATGTCAGCTTCTTTGTTTGCTACTGTTGATCTTGGTCCGCTTCTATCTCCAAATGTAAAAATGCAACTTGCGAATGGACATGTAATTCTTCCTGAAGGTTTAGTTGAGGATGTGTTGGTCAAGGTGGATAAGTCGACTTTTAGAGTTGCTTTTTATGTTTTGAAAATGGAAGAAAATTCTATTTATGCATCAAATTCATCATCTATCCTTTTGGATGGACCCTTTTTGCACACAAGTAAATTTATTATTAATGGTAATAAGGGTACCCTTAGTAAGTGAAAATGAGGAATTTTTCTTTAATGTTTTCGATGATGAAAAGATCGAGTTAATATAAACTTGTTATAAGTTGTCAACTCTTGAAGACTTGGTTTTTGATGATCTTGATGACATGAATTCAGTTTTGGATTTCTTTGAGTTTCTTGAAGATATCTGCCACTTGCTTATCTAGTGAGATGAATTCCAGTGTGACATTCCTCTTCTGAATATGATCCCTGATAAAGTGGTACATGATGTCTATATGCTTCGTTCGTGAATGGAACACAGGATTGTTTGCTATTGTTATTGATGAAGTGTTATCACAGTATATGGGTGTATAAGCAATGTGCATTCCATTGTCCAGAAGCGATTCCAGAGAATTTTGGCCACATAACTTCCTACTGTTACATATTCTACTTTAGCAATAAAGGTTGATATGGTTGTTTGCTTCTTACTGCACCAGGAGATTAGTCTATCACCAATAAATTGACATGAGCCACTAGTGCTTTTCCTATCCACTGTACACCTAACAAATTAAGCATCAGAAGCCACAAAGAGTTAGATCTGAATCTCTTGGATACCACAACCCTAAGTTTGGAATTCCTTTGAGATATCTGATATCCTTTTCATAATAAAGTAATGCGATTCCTTTGTATCTGATTGAAATCCTGCACATACGCACAAAGAGAACATGACATCAGGTTTGCTTGCTTTAATGTATCTGAGAGATCCTATTATCTCTCTCTATAAGATGGCACTTATGGACTTTTCATTTTCATCCTTTTCCAACTTAATAGAGGTGCTCATGTGTGTTCTCATGGTACTGTCACTTTCGAAACCAAATTTCCTAACCATGTTGTTTAAGTACTTTGATTGATTTAGAAAGATTCCTTTTGAGCTCTTCTGAACCTGTAGTCCAAGAAAGTACTTGAACTCTCCCATAAAGCTTATCTGAAATTTTGATTCATAAGTTCAGCAAGCTCATCGCAGAGTGAATTATCATTAGATCCAAAATTGTTATCGTCCAGGTATATCTGCACCAGAATAACACCCTTACTGCTCCTTTTGAGAAATAAGGTTGAGTCTACTTTGTCTTTTATAAACATATTTTCGAGGAGATATACTGATAAGGTCTCATACCATGCTCTTGGTGCCTGCTTCAACCCATGCGTTTTTATAATCTGTTCCTATGTATCCATGTATTAGGGCAGTAGTTTGGGAACATGATGGATACGATTTGGAAGGAGTTGATGTACTTTTCTTGATCACCAACGATCCCATACAGTCTCTAAATAGAGAGGTTATCAATTCGTATTTAAAGATGCTATGCGACGGACGTGAATTTGCTTTCTGGCTAACAGTGGTCGTGGTACGTGCTTGTTAAACCTTCTTATTATTTCTTATATTTTTCAAACATTATGAGCATCTCATCCGTTAGTTCCTTATTTTTTGACATTTCTCTTTTTTCTAATAGGAATATATTTGCAAATATGATGAAGGACAAGAGAAAGGCACAAAAAAGAGACAACTTTGGCGTGTTCCTGAATGGAATCGGTAATGGATGGAAAAAAAATGGTAGCATGAGTCGACAAGGAAACGTTTTTATCTTGTCGATATGTGTTTTACCCACTTCTTGATAAAGCAAGATGACATTGGAGTCAGGTAGTTATCGATGTCAATGAAAGCAAAATTATGCATTATCATTCATTGTGGAACTCGAGAATGAATGAACCTTTGGTCGAAGAAGTGCTAAGCACTCGATTCATTATATGAATTTGAACTTTTTTTTAATTCCTAAAGGATTGTCTTAAATAAGGATTTGAACTATACAGATGGAATTCATTGTGAACTACATTAACGTGGTTTATAGGATTGAGTATAACGTTGGAGAGTTGAAAAAAATGATCGACTACTGACAACGAGGTATAGATTGTTTGGGCCTTTGTTTGTATATGGGTTGAAACATTTATGAGTAGGTTGTGGGCACATCCGAAAATGGTTGATATTGGACTGAAGAGGGCAGAGATCGCGTTGTTCTTCTTAACAAACAAGCATTTGTGTTTGGCACGTGATAGGGTGCATAATGTTCATATTATTTATGTATTCCTCCCACTCATTTGAGATAAATTGAACCATACTTGATTGATTTTATCTATATTTTGTCTTAAAGGATGTCAAATGAAGAATAGAGACGAAAAGAGCTATAAAGTACAAAAGAAGAAGTTTTCCATCACAAAGCCGCGGCAGCTTAAGTCTACATATGCAGAATTTTTGAGTTTTTTCTTTTATGCCCTTGTAACCTAGATTCCCTATATTTAAAACACTTGAGGCCTTTTGTTTTTTAAAAACCAAGAGAGCTGTGAAGGCGACTGAGAACAATTTTCAGCTTGAAAACAAGAGAGCTATGGAGGCGGCTGAGAACAATTTTCAGCTTGAAAACAAGAAAGTTGTGGAGACAGCTGAGAACAATTTTCAGCTTGAAAACAAGAGAGCTGTGGAGGCGGCTGAAAATAATTTTCAGCTTGAAAATAGGAGAGCTGTGGAGGAGGCGGAGGGTAATTTTCAGCTTGAAAACAAGAGAGTTGTGGAGGTGACGGAGGGCAATTTTCAACTCCATACAAGAGAAACCAAACTTGGTGGTCTCAAACAATTTTTAGTAAGGTTTCCTCTCATAATTTTAGCTCACGAATTTAGCTCCATACAAGAGAAACCAAAATTGGTGGTCTCAAACGATTTTCAGTATTGTTATTTCATGTGTAGTTGCTGTTAAGGAATACATGTGTAGTCTAAATGAACCGCGCTTCGTGAGTTTGTTGGCTATAATTGGTAGTCTCTCTAGAACCTAATGTTATTGAAAGGCTAAATCCTAAGAGCTTCTTTAGGGTTGTCCATCAATAAAAGAAATTCTTAGCGAACTTTTCCTAATTATAGACAAATTAAGGAGAGATAGGTTGTTAACAACCATAGCAATTTATTCTTGAGCATATGTTTTATTCATGGACCGATGATCAATACTTGAGTCATAATAGAGATAATATCTTCAACTAAACTCTTCTCCACACTTTGATTCTCATCTTTGTTATTTCATACTCTTGCATTGAATTGTTTTTCAATTAGTATAGTAATCAATCTTAAACAAAACCCCCTTGTTACATTCATTGTGAAGTTAATCTAACCCATTCCCTGTGGATACGATCCCGCTCATCGATATACACAAGTAGTTAGAGTGGGTAATTATGTTTGGAGGATTTGACACCTATCAGCATGATAAATCAAAAGGTTGTTTGGATATCGAAGAAGCTCTAATTGATTATGCTGTGTCACTTTTTGATGAACTCCATTGGGTGTAGTTTTTTGATATTTTTGGAAACTTATGTATAATGGTTGTTATTGGAAACTGATGTATAATGAGATGGAATCAAGCAGCATGAGTCACGTGTTTTCCATGTCTTATACTGCATTGTCTTAGAAATGACTAGCTTATCTTATTTGGCGTACTGTATTTGTTATAGTTGTATATTGCACTGTGTAAGAAATGTCTAACAGTTTGGGGTTGTAGCATTGTGGATTTAATGTCTAACTAGTTTTAGTTGTAAACAGTCTTGTGTAAGAAATGGACAACAAGTTTTTAGTTTTATACTGCATTGTGTAATAAATATACTATAATGCGTAAGTTCTATACTTTATTTTGTAATAAATGTACAACAATAGGTATGTTTTATACTTTAGTTTGTAGAAAATATACAACAATGGGTACCCATGTTTTATACTTCTTTGTATAAGAAATATACTACAATATGTTATTCGTATACTTCATTGTGTATACTTCAACCCATTATATGGATTAGTTTTGTGTCTAATGAAACTCAAATATGGACAATAGTATTATTGTTAATGTTCATGAAGATAAGTACGACTAATGTCAGGTTATAAAGTAGTTGGATGAACTTTAATGGACAAGAGTACCAGAAAAGGTTACCTGACAATGTATGAGCATACATGAACTTACTTGAGGTTACTTCACTATGATAATTTGAAAATGACTCAAACCTTACATGGGTAATATGATTCAAACCTTACACCAACAAATGTAAAATTATTGTGTTACTTCATTTTATGATAGATTGATCTTGTTACACGGAAAATAGAATAATTTCTCATTAACCTACCAACAAATGTGAGATTGATATTGTACGTCAATTAATATATTGTAACTATGCACGTTAAATCGTTAAGAGTTGTTATTCATGTCAATTTGAACTTATTTATACTACATCTTGTTTTTCGTATCCTGTAAAACACATTACATTAACTTCTCTTTTTTTTATCTTTATTTTGTCCTTATTGACCAAATTATCCTTTAAAATTCATGTGTTTTTTTTTATAAAATTGGCCTTTCATTTCAAGTATTTTGGACCAAATTCCTCTTAATTTGGTCTTAGTGAACCAAATCGCCTTGAAACCCATCAAACCCTAAATTGGAGTCTCGAATCAACTTCTCCATGGGTAGATCACTGGAATCAAGCACTAACGACGCTGCCATTTCACGGCTGACCTACACTCATCAGTATTATCGATGTCGCAAGATTCCCCCAATTCGAATTGTTGGTCCATAAAGAGGCACCAAAGGTCAATTATACTTCAAATGTAGTTCATGTGGATTTTTCTCTTGGTGTCATCCAAACGAAGAATCGCTATTAGCAACTTTGACTGTCGTTGCTGTTCAAAATTGTGGTTCTGGATGCATTGCACTA
Source organism: Drosera capensis (assembly GCA_001925005.1). Classification (NCBI taxonomy): domain Eukaryota; kingdom Viridiplantae; phylum Streptophyta; class Magnoliopsida; order Caryophyllales; family Droseraceae; genus Drosera; species Drosera capensis. The sequence goes on from LIEC01011863.1 coordinate 141,128, forward strand.
GTTGACTGGGTCAAAGCCCTAAAGATTGCCGCTGGGTTCTTGGAAATGGCCATTTTTCCATTGTTGCTATAGGTGTATTGGCTATGTTGCTAAAATGATGTAATTGATTCAACTTGTCTAGGTTTGTAGTCGAATTTGATTCATGGTAATCATTGTATTAAGTATTTCAGTTATGTAAATGCAAGTGTTGTTTGACAATCCATGATACAAAGTGACAGATTTATATCGTAAATCATATATAAAGGACTGCAATGAATCCTTTTATAATGTAACTGTTAACACTTTTGATAGTTGCATTGCATTCTATATTGCATCAGCGAAAAATTACGTTATAATCAAATAGATTGATATGATGCACATTACACACAACATATCATAACAGATCATTAATATAGTCAATACCTGATATTGGATTCTTTTCCTCAAATGGATGAAACCCTAACCCCCTAAACCCTAATCTTGGATTTTTTTTTCATTTTTTATTTTTTGTGCATAATACATCATAATAATAGTCTCATAACCAACAGATAGATCATAATACAAGGTCTCTTAATGCAACGGTTACTTAATTTCTTATACAACATTACTTCAATAATAGCTGAGCGTTGTTACCCTTTGATGGGGTCTCGGCTATGTAGGAATATTAAGCGGGACAATAGGCATTTGGTTTTGGCTGTGTTGAAAATCAGGTTGTGTCATTCGGGATTGGATTGAAGATCTCCTTGTAGGTAATTTTGTAGCTCTCGAATGTGAAGTAGGTGTCACAATAGCCATCCAAAGATTCGCCATTCGTCTCCATGCATGCACACACGTGTATACAAGAAATTCCTTTCACCTGCCACACTCCACAACTGTATCTTCTTTCAAGCAAGTCCACAGCATGAGCTCTTTCTTGATCAATCACCTCAAACGTCGTACGGCTTGCACGAGTTAGGCTTAATTCACGGCTACCTGCATACGACCCAAGACAATTTCTTTTGTGATATTGGACATAACACTGATGGGTTTTCAAGACTCTTTTCTCGTCTTTCACACATGATTTTCATGATCTGTACACATTCATGATCCACCATTGATCGACAATTACAACTGCTTTATTCACCAAAACCATGCAATCCTCACTCTCTAAAAACCAAGAAGCTGCAAGAGAGCTTCCTTCGAATCCTCCAACAGCTTCCAAACAGTAACACCAGAGCTAACTGGATCTGTCATTCCTGCATTCCGAAACTCTACTCATCAAACAAATACACGAAACCTATCGCCTACAGCCTATCGGCAAGTCGGTCACCATGTTTTGACCCAAAACCAACACCTCAAAAGAATCAGGTACCTGAGTTCGCCTCTTAGTGGAGATCTTCCATAATAGACCAAAGCGTGTTCCTCTCACCCCATGCATACCAAGTATCGCAAAAAATAATGACACCCGAATTTTCCTTCTATCGTTCGACCAAACCTCAAAAGATCCTTGACCGAAGCTGGGAAAATCAACTTGATTCCTCACCAAACAAGATAAACAACCTGGCCACCAGCAGACTTCATACCATACTACCAGATCAAACCCAGCCATCAGAGAGCTTCCACCGAATCCTCCAACAGCCGAAGACTAGTGCTTAATGGATATCTTAGGCCAGCATTCGCCAACTCTGCTCACCAATCAAATCAAAGAAACAAAAGTGTTAAAACATTTTTTTGTGGGTTCTTAAAACAGAATGCATCTCAACAGTGGGAAATTTGAAAATGCCATTAACGCGAGGCAGTTTAGTACAACCTTTTGACAAAAATCTTACAAGGATGTCCCGTTATTAGCATTACAAAACTAACCTGCTCAAACCATTATCAACACAGATGCATCCTTACAAGTCACAGAAGGGCCGAAATTTTCAGATCAATGTCTGAGAATCCACCTACTTAGGCATTTGGTTGGTTCTACTTTTAACTAATCCCAACATATACCACACATTTGAAACCAAGTGTTAGTGATATATAAACTTTGAGGCTAATTTGCATCTATTGTTGTGATCGGTTGTCTGAAAAAATGCCTGCACCAAGCCAAAGTATACCGAGAACGAACACCGAAGATGATCCAGAATCTTTATCATGTTTAATGTGTGGTTGTTACTCGACAAACTCTAGCAGCTGCCTTACAGAAGATTGCTCTTGAATGCGGAAATCATTTTGGGCGAGAGAAGCAGAAAAAAGGCAAGGATTGACCCAAAGAACATTCTGACTATATACTTGACAGGGTCGTTGTCTTGTTCTTTGGCTGGGCTACTTGAGGATGATATTGAACTTGCCTCTGGTAGCGCCTCTATGACAGCATCGGCAAGATCTTCAATGAAAGTGGTGGTACAATTGAGTGCAGGAACACGACCCCAGTACTCAATGCCGGATTCCAGAGCTAGCTCCCTGTACTCCATATCTATCTCTTCTAACGTTTCAATGTGCTCACTAACAAAGCTGCAGATTCAAAAGAGAACAGGATGAGCTCATGCAGGCAAGATAAATGATTTATCGCCCGTCAGCCATGAATATACATAAGCTACAAATAATAACATCTCTGTTTCCAAGTGGTTGGAAACTCTATTATCAGCGAGGTTAACAATTCACAAGCCTTGTATGTAGCAACTCAGCTCAGGTGCCTCACCTCACAGGGACTGCTAGAAGACTCTTGATTCCTTTTTTACCAAGCTCAACAAGCACTTCATCAGTGTAAGGCTTCAGCCATTGTACAGGTCCGACACGACTCTGATCATTTACAAGAGAATAGAATCAGGCTCAAGTACAAAAGTTCATCACTTCACAAGTTCCAGAAGAAGTAAGAAACAAACCTGATAGGCAAGAGTATGATCGTTTTTTACACCTCTATCTTTCAACTCCTTCATAATCAAGACGATGCAGTCTCCCATCTGATCTCGGTATGGATCACCTGCCTCCTCAACATAGCTAACTGGCACCCCATGAGCACTGAAGAATATCATAACCTAGACATCCATTTCAGAAAATCAAACGTTGGTTTCAAAACCATCTTAAACATAGTAAATATAAAGCGCTTCTTTCAAAGCATAGTATATAACACAAGAATGAAATTAACGCACCTCATTTGGCCTAGGGAAGTTCTGAACCTCTTTCTCAATCAAGTCTGCCATAGATTTGATGTAACCTTTTCTTTGATACCATGATTGTATGGTAGCCACTGGCAGACTTGATAGATTTGTGTCTTCCCTGGAAACAAACATCCCAGAGGTCAGCATAAAGAGACTTTTCAATAGACGATATGAGAAACATGGTCACATGATACTAGGATATACATATTTCCCTCCGTCCCATTTTCATTCCATGCTACACAGTATGAACAGTTCAAAATGTCCTTTGAGGTGCTCTGCTGTACCACTAAACAAGCTAAGATTTATTTTTCTTAAAGTCGGATGGAAGTACACCTCACATTATGGTTAACGTTACAAGACAAAATATGTAAAAAGATGTTTGTTCGCCCCACGACACAACTCAATGTTTATCTCAACAAACTCTTTTTGAGTTCTCATACCATCTAGCAAAAGTTTTGAACGTAGCAAGTAATTGATAAGAGGGAAGAGAGGGAGGAGACATCATGCACCTGAACATTCTCTGAAGAACTCCGAGACTTGAACCAGTTGTGGATATAGAAAATTGGGGATACAACGGAAGCACAACAAGCTTTGTAATTTTGTCCCTCTTTATCTGTTAGACAACAAGAAAAAAAATGTTAAACCACATTTGTCCCACCATTTAGGCGAAAATATAGCGACCTAAAAAAATGCATCAAAACCCAAGATGAAAGAGGTGAATAAGGCATTTATGCACTATCAAACAACACAGCCCATAAACAACACAGCGGAAAAAAATCACAAAATGTGGGATGGTGTCCCCTGAACTAGACCAACTCAACCCTACACAGGCATCCATCAAAAAGCTACATAAGAGATGAACTGTTAAAAACCCAACCAATGCAGGTGGTAAAACTGTGCTTGCCATTTTCATATCAGGAAATAAATAAAACTAGCACTCGTTAGAAAATACTGATACTCAAGAACAGAGCAGAGGGATTCCATGGTGCATATTTTCATGCAAACTTTCTCTAAGCATCTACAAAACATCTACTTACAACTCTTGAACATGAGAAAAATCCATTCATCCCACTGCCATTATTTAATTATAAACAGCAGTACAGCACCAAACAAATTGCTTTCTCACATACTCTTTTGCTAAGATTCACAAGAGTCAGGGGTATGGGAGATACCCACAACGTTGTCCAATACAGATGCAACGATTGATAATGAATAAAAAAGATGCAGAATCCCCACATTTAAGTATGTCACTATTTCCCATTGCAGAAAAACACTCCACAGTTGGCATGACACGAAACTATGTTTTGTGTAAGTTAGCTGCTCAAATAATGCCCACGTTACCGTTAATTGCTTGCTTGGACACTTAGAATTGGCATTCATGTGTTAAATACAGATGCCAGCACCACTTCATATAATTACTTCATAGAGATTGAATCTGGTTTCATTTTGATGTAGTAGTTCCACGGCCTTCCATCATTCAATTTTGCTAGCACAAGAAAATGGAACTCAAGCATAGGATCTAGAAATAATAGGTGATATGTTAACTCGAAGCACTCCAACTAATAACAAGTTCCAAGTGCCCACGTCTCATTCTAAAAAAAACTAGTACAGCATGCTTATAATTGATGAATAATAGTATATATTTATCATCAGCAATAGTAGATTAACATATGAAAATGAATGCCACGTACCAACCTAAATTTGTCCCTAATTGACAATTGACATGACGGGGTATCATCACTAATAAACATTACATATGACAAAAGGTATAGAATAGAAACCTGTTGAACTGCATCTTCTGTGAAGGGATGCCAGTACCTCATGCCAACGTACACATTGACATTCTTTTTCTTCGTGTTCAATGCTGCCTTAAGAGCATCTGCCTACATTGGGCCAAAACTAAAAGCGTAAAAAAAGAACTAGAGGCAAAGATATTACAAAGTAGTACAGATTTAAATAAGAAATAGGAGACCATTTAATGTGAAAGGCAGGAAAATCGACCTGCTGATCTGTTATCCTCCTCAATGGAGAGCCTCCCCCTATAGCAGCATAACCTTCCTTGCTTTTAGGAGCTCGAAGCACAGAAATCACTTGTGCCAATGGTCCTTGAAGAAACTGAAACGGCCGAGGGAGGCGAATAATATCCTGTGATAATGCCAAAATCATTGTTCCCAATCCTAAGCAGCAAGGCACACAATTTTCCAAGTCCATCATATAACACCACAACTTACTGGATCTGCAAACAAATTATACAAAAACGGTTGCACGTCATCCAGTGTATCTGGGCCCCCAAGATTTAGGAGCAGTACACCAATCTTTTCCTCGGCAGTATGTGACGAAGCTGCCATAGTGCCATTGCCATATGTGAGAATCCCTGAAGAGCAAAATGTTTTGCCAACTACGTCTATGGGTTTAGTAGTACTCTTAGGAAAGACTCCATCCACAAAGCTGTTTTTCTCATCAATTGACAGAGAGGATGCAGTAATGCACGGTCGAAAGGGATACTGATATGATAATTGTAGGGCTGTATTTCTGTACATTCCATGAGCTTGGATACGAGAGCATGGTCTGTCAAAGGAGAAAAAGTTAGTACTAAATCATCACCTAATTTCACATTAGCAGTGAATTAAACATACTCATCCAGTCAAGAAATATTTCAAGAACTTCTCGGAAACAAATCACAATATTAGCTATAGATTTATTGATCATTGCCATTTGATAGGACGAAGGTTGATACCAGATTTACACTAAACCATTAAACAAACCATCGAAATTTACTGGAGAAACTCGAGCCCGTTCAACCGACAAAATGGAAATCAAGCAATATCACCCGGAGGACGGGGACATCAACAATCTTCTTTCAATCAAAGCAAAAATGTTATCCAGAATGTGGTTAAACGTAAATAATAAAATATTACGACACTGTTGACGCACCCATAAAGGGAAGGAAAAAAACAGACTGACGCAGCTAATCCAATTCCAGCATTTTCGGATTTGAAAGCACCTAATCAAACAATTGCTACCATGATTCATGAAGAATGTTCCCCTTTTCAGTACGAAAGTCCAACTCCAGCGCAGTACGCTGGTAATATCTCAATACAAGCAAAGCCAATTATTCTAAACCCAAAAGGTTTCATCAACCTTGAACCAAAAGATTGGAGAACAACTGACAGCGAATAGAATCATTCATAGGAATCATTGCGAACTGAATCACAAATGGGTTTTGATCAGAAATCATACATATAATAGGCCCTTCGATTCGGGGCACGGAGATTGAGGCCTGATGATGGTACCGTCGGAGAAACCACGGCAGAACCCCCCGCGACCGCATCCATTTTCAACACCTCTGGGGATAACCAACTCCTCAGGAAGCAGCTGTTTGATTAGAAGACGAAGGAAAAAGAAGCTGTCTGATTAGAAGAAAGCAGGTTCAATTGAGATGGTCAATGAAAGAGAGGGACGAAATGGCTGCCGAGCGGAGGGTGGTAGAATATGGAAGAAGTATGGGGAAGAGAACTTGGGGTGGAATGAAAAGAACGCGTGTTTGTTTGTTCAACGATGGTGGCTTTTGGTTTAGTTTAGGCACACCTAACTCATGACGTGGTATTACTTCAGCAAAACAAAACAAAACAGAAACATTTTAATTCGTGGATCCATGAGAAAATAAGAAATCAAGTTCACTGTTTGGACTCGAAGGCCCATACAAGATAAACAAACTCAACCCAAACTCATCTCACAACCCAACCCAAATCCAAACCCAAACCATTTATACATTAACTCCCATCTCCGTTTCCCAACCCCTAGCTGCCCCTCACCCCACCAGTCAATCACCACCGCCGCTCACGACTCACAAGGTCTTCTCACTCCAACAATGGCGTCGAGATCCACCTTTTGCTTCCAATTGCCCGAATTCCTAATCTTTGATTGGTAAATTCAGAAAGATTGGCATTTCATTCAGACACGGGTGCTCTGTTCCCAATAACGAGTCGCCTTTTGCACGGTGCCTATATCAAGTCTTTGCTGCCTATCACGATAGGACGAAGCTGAGCTTCTCCTCTATAGCTTCTCTCCAAGTTCAAGCAGCTAAACTTAATCCTTTATGATTGATATTGTTTCTATTTGTCATTCTTTTAAAGTTTTTTTGTTTAAATGGATTTTATTAAAAGATTCATCCCGAAGGAATTCTATTTCGGATCACAAAATAGTCCGCAAATCCTGTGATCAATTTTGTTTGATCAAATTTGGATTTTGTAAAATCAAATCCGATGTGTTCTGTGGAGTGGCTCTATAAATTCGAGTCAACA
>LIEC01011864.1:0-23970 GCA_001925005.1 Drosera capensis
TTTATGATAATTTGGGGATTAGGATTAATACGAGGGAGTATCGTGCTCGTGAGAAGTTGAATAGGGAGAGGCAGGAGATTATTTCGCAGATTCTGAAGAAGAATCCGTCGTTTAAGCCTCCTGCGGATTATAGGCCCCCAAAGCTTCAGAAGAAGCTGTATATACCCCAAAAGGAGTTTCCGGGGTATAATTTTATTGGGCTGATAATTGGTCCGAGAGGGAACACACAGAAGAGAATGGAGAGGGAGACTGGGGCGAAGATTGTGATTAGGGGAAAGGGTTCGGTCAAGGAAGGCCGGATGCAGCAGAAGCGTGACTTGAAGCCGGATCCTTATGAGAACGAGGATTTGCATGTTTTAGTGGAAGCTGATACACAAGAAGCACTGGATGCTGCGGCTGGGATGGTTGAGAAGCTATTGCAGCCTGTTGATGAGGTTTTGAATGAGCACAAGAGGCAGCAGCTTAGGGAGCTTGCTGCTCTGAATGGTACCATAAGGGATGAGGAATACTGTAGGTTGTGTGGTGAGCCGGGGCATCGCCAGTATGCATGCCCATCTCGACATTCAACCTTTAAGAGCGATGTTTCCTGCAAAATATGTGGTGATGGCGGGCATCCAACTATTGATTGTCCTGTTAAGGGCACGACTGGAAAGAAGATGGATGATGAATATCTGAGCTTTTTGGCGGAGCTAGGGGGTACAGTTCCCGAATCGCTGATCAAGCAGAGTTCCGCCACTCTAGCTCTTGGGGCTGGCAGTACAGGAACCAATCCTCCGTGGCAGAGTGGTAATGGTGCGGTCAGTGCTCATCCGGGCTTGGGTTCTAATGCATTGAAGGCAAAGGAAGTGGATGATTCGAATTTGTATATCGGTTACTTACCTCCTACTATGGACGATGATGGCCTGGTCACGCTGTTTCGGCCTTTTGGTGATATTGTCATGGCCAAGGTGATCAAGGATAAAATTACTCAATTGAGCAAGGGTTATGGCTTTGTGAAGTTCTCCACTGTCGAACAGGCCAATGCTGCTATTACTAGCATGAATGGGTATCGCCTGGAAGGCCGCACAATTGCTGTAAGAGTCGCAGGGAAGCCGCCTCAGCCTACTGTGCCTCAAACTCCACCAGCTCCCCCAACTCCTGCATCCCCTGCTGCTAGTCTACCCCAAGGTGCATATCCATCACAGCATTTTACTGTGGGTGGTCCTCTAGGCTCCAATCCCCCTGGCAGCTATGGGGCTCCAGTCCCTTGGGGGCCTCCTGTTCCTCCTCCATATGCTGCTTACCCTCCTCCACCTCCGGGATCTAGCTATTACCCTCCTGTTCAGTATCCACATATGCCACCCTACGGTGCACCGTATCCTCCCGCCCCGCAGAATGTTACAAGTAGTGAAGGACAGCAAAGCTTCCCTCCTGGAGTGCAGTCGCAACCTGGATCATCTATGCAGCCTATGCAACCTCATGTTTATGGGAATTCTATTCCTCCTCCTATGGCACCAAGTGTGTTGCCATCATATGTTCCCTCTTCGGCAGGATATCCGTCTTACTATGGGTTAGGTGCACCTCTTCCACCGCCTCCATCATCATCAGACCAACCACAGGGCCTGGCGAACGCTCCCTGGGCTACCAATTCATCTTCAGATAAAGCCCCTCAAGGAGCAGACTTGGAGTATGAGAAGTTCATGGCGGATTTGAAATGATCACGCCTATGAGCTCCGTACCCATGGTAAGAATGCACACTCCTGGATTATAAAGCTACAATTGTTTTCTTGCACGTGTACAGCTGTAGCAGAATTCCTATCTTGCTAACCTGTGGTGTGATTGTGGGCTTTGCTATTGTTGCTGTTGCCTTTTTCTTCGTTCATTTTTTTTCTGACCCTCCTTCATATCATTGGCCTTTCTGCAACCAGAGATCGGCGTCCTAGATTTCCTGTTGGAAATATGGTTGCTTAAGCTGTCTAACAAACGGTTTTATTTTCCCTTTGGCTGTTTTTCTTTCACAAGATCATTTCACTTTGCTGTGTCGGTAAGGTGATTGTCCTTCAGCATGCTTTCTTTTATCCATCCATGTTGATCTAGCCAACTGTTGCTTCTTGAGTCTGACCTCTGACCTCTCTATGAGTTGTGTTCATAGAATGTTAGAAATCTCGTGGTCCATCTTCCCGTGCCAGGTTCACATCACTTGTTTGAGTTGCTGGCAGAGGGTGTATGTGAAATTTGGGTAATGACTTACATGTAGTGACAACCTCACATGGGGTTTCTACCATTACATTTGCTTATCCTGTAAAGCTTTTAGTCAATGACCCGACATATAAAGCTTTCTTACTGCACTTCTTTTGTTTAAACTTGAGTTTTCTAGGAGTTGGTTATGATGAAAGTTAGTCAAGGCATATATTGGGAGGTCTTTCCTTTTTGTCTGATTTCTCTATGTTTTGTTTACTGTCAGCTCTTCCTTTTTTATAAAAATGGGTTTACAGCTTCTTGATAAATCAACTCCTTTTTTTTGAAAGCAAAGCAAAAGGAAATTAAAAATATTATCTGCAGCTGTATTTTATGTTTACCTTGATGTTACGTCTTCTGACACTGGTTGTTTGTTACTATTGTGATATCTTTACAGGATTTCGGAGCTCTTATCAACCTGATTACTACTTACCTGTTGGCATGACTTGTTGGAAGTTTACGGCTCACCTCTTAACCTTGCTGTACTGTTATGACATTTGCAGTGATGCCTGGAGGTGGAGATCAATTTTCAGCCATGCCAACTTCTTATCTTTGCTTTCTCTTCCTTGTTTACAGTATTGTTTTTCTGTAGGATGCTCATGGCGCTTTCTGCTTCTTGTTGCATTCGTCCCCAATTCCTTTTAAGATTTATATTCTGTTATGCTATTATAAAAGCCTAACCTTTGTTATGGGCTAGACAGGCCTCTTGTTGACTTTCATTCTAATCTTGTTGTTTGACTCGTGATATTCATCTTCTAATGTTGTGTGAGTGGTTACTGTGGAGCAAAGTTCGGCCTCAGTCCTGCATCGCCATTGCGGCGGTCCATTCGGGGTTCTCATTTTATATAATTTGAGGCCTGATCGGGATTGATGTACGTAAGTTCTCACTTTTACATGAGTATTTGATTTCTTCTAAACTTGTTCTGATTTATTCCTTCTGAGTTTGCGTTTTGGCAGGGTGGGAATTGAGGTCCCTTTTCTGTTGTCAGCTTCCTAAATTTGAGATTTCAGCCTTTCGTCCTTTTCCCTTCCCTATATAACCAGATCTCTGGAAGATTTGAGTAGTTTTCTGATCACTGGCATCATATGAGTAGTTTTCTATGAGACTAGGAGAAATTTTGGGGAACTAGAGGAGAGTAGCATAAACAATCAGTTTGCCCTAGTGTCACTGTTCACAGAATCGCCAATAAATGACTGATTAATCATAAGCCTGGTTATGGACTCTCCTATCTATCTTCATGTTTATTAGCTTCGAACCTATCAGTTTCCCTAACGTGCTAACCTTTGTTGTGAGTTTAATGTGCCCAAAGGAGGCGGTGTAGATAAAGGTGTCCGAGTTTTGTCAGTCTGGTCATCTGGTGAAGGATGATGATGGCAACCGATGGCTGTTGATCGAGGGCTTTGGTTTCTTCCGAAAATGCTCTCCCAAAAGTTATGAACAGACCTCTGAGGTATTATACGCCTCAGGAAATAGGGAAGCTAGCAGTTCCTCATGCATGAATGTGCTTTCAATTTTGGTAGTTTAGGTTTAAATTTGGCTTCTGTTGAAAGATTGAGTGAATCATCTCTTGGCTTTCCTTGGATCAGTGGAGTTGGATTGGTTGAAAGGACGCTCAGTATACATATGTTGAGTTGAACATTCGTGACTTGGTTCTGCATGACGGGATTAGCTAGATATTATTATGCGAGTCTACCTTTTTTTTTTTTTCTCATCGATCGATTTTGGTAATTGGGTTGGATTGGTAATCGAACATAACCTATGCATCCATCAGATGATCGGTTTTTCTGTCATGGCCGGTGGTTGTTTTAATTACTATCTTCGTCTCAAAATAATTATATTGTTTTTGTTATTTGTTGCGTTTTAAATTTTTTATAACAGAAAAAGATTATATGATTGAGAATTAGTGTTTTTCAATCAAATTATTCCATCCAGATAGAATGTAGGAGTAATTACGAAGGATATAGAACATTTTTTATTTTTTTTGGTTGTTGATGTAAAGCATCAGAGAAGATGAACAAACTTGGAAAGAGAGGAAGGAAAGAGGTGAATCTAAATTTAGTGTGTATTGTATAAAATAGATATTGTAATTATAATGGGACAGAAAAAATATTAAATTACTATCACAAGTGTTGTGTATATTTTTTTAATGATTATTTTACTTTCCAATGTATTAAATAGTAATGTTTATGATTTTTTTATATGTTTATGTATTAATTAAATTATATGTTTTTATTTTGATTGTGATTATGTGTGTTTATATGTTTTTATTTTGATTTTGTAATATTGTGTTTTTATTAATGTTGTTTTGTGTGTTTTTATAAGAATAAGATTATTTATAATCTTTATTTTTGGTTATTCTCTCATATTATAAAGATTATAATGATATTTTTTTGTTTTTTAATTAAATTTAACATTTAGAAAAATTCATGACGTCTCATATCTTGACGTTTATGTTGTTGATGTTTTTTTCAAAATAGTTTTGTGTATTTATATATATAATAGATACTATAAAGATTATAACGTTTTTTTTTTTGTTTTTTTAATAAAATTTAAAATGTACAAAGATTGATTTAAAAGGCCCTCTTAAGTTGATCAAAGGAAAATCCTTTGGGATTTCATTTTAGAAATATTTAGAAAGATTGATGATGTTTCATATTTTGGTGTCCATGTTATTGACGTTTCACAGAATGTATATATAATAGATGTGTTTTTATGAAAAGGATTTTTCATAAGGCGTCTTGTTGACATGTCACAAAATGATTTTGTATATTTATATATATAATAGATGTGTTTTTATTAATGTTGTGGTGTGTATATATATAATAGTTGTAGTAGGATTATAAAGATTTTTTTTTAATAAAATTTAACATCTCTCATTTCTTGATGTCTTATATATGTAATAGATGGTTTGTTTTGCTGTTTTGCTGCTTAAGGACCTATATTCAGGGCATGGTCGTATCCTCATTCCACTTCTTCAGCCCTCATTTAACTTAGGTGATGATGTTCTTCGAGGATTTTGGAACTAACAAGTTATAATCGTTGGCTTAGGTTTCTAACATGTATGTTGGTAATACTAATTATCTGCTCACGGGAAGGTTTCTCACCTTCACCTCACCGTGGTCGTATACATGTGTGGTCTGATATTTTTGGATGTGTGGCCAAGGTGATGATGCGTCTGAGGCACCAACGAGTCACCTGTGACCAAAGAGAATAGGTGTTTGGAGAGGGCTTTTTCAAGCGTCTAAGATTCCTCCAATAACCAGATAGATGGTGAGAAGTGAAAATCATATTGTTGGGAACTTGTAATCTCTGCATACGTCTCAAATCCTCATATTGAGCGATGAGAACGATTCTACCATGATCTCTTTCCTTGGAATGTCTGAGCAAATAGCATGGGCCTTGTAATCCACATGAAGACAAAAACCAAAATGAATTTTTTTTAACGCATATCTAATATAGGTCAAAAGTGATCTAATACAGATCCAAAATCACATAATATAGGATAAAAGGAAAGAGAGCGATTCGAACATTAGATTGTTTTTTACTATATCGGGTCTCAAGACCGGTGCTTTCATCACTCAGCCATCTTTCAGAGGACAGTTTCTATTTTCTATTTCTTACTTAAAATAGAACATGCCCTGCCTCATGTAAGAATGAAGCGGTTTCGTCCGAGTAGATCTAACGAGTTCTGGAAAAGCTTCAACAGATCCTCCCCAGTAATCTCTGAATGCGTTTGCTGATCCCTTCTCCTCACAGCGAGCGAGCTGCATTACCATATCACCAACATGAAAAGGCCTGACTGCTGAAATAGCAACAGTCAATGAGAAGTACAAAACTATCTCTATGTCGGGGAAACCTACCATCTGGTTCATGTGCTTCAACATACGTTTAACGATGAAAATCTCCTTTCATGTAACATAACAATATAATTGATCACATGTAAAGCGCATGTGAATAACAAGATAAGATCATATACTATGCTAAAATAATTTTGGAGATTCATTTTTAAGATTTGAACACAAAGTTGAAAATATTAAAATATTATTTTTTCTTCAATAGGGAAAATATTAAAATCTTCATTGTGCAGTAAACTATTTTTCAGCTTAAAAATTACTAGCAGTTCAAATACTAATATATAATATTTTATTTCTCAGCTTAGGTCTACAAATCTACGGTTGCTCTGATGGTTTCCTTCTCCACAACGTTTTGCAGGTCCTGGGTTCGATTCCCATCTCTCCTTTTCTTTTCCTCTCTCTATTTTTTTCCTGCATCTTTATTCATCGTCTTCTTCATCCAATCACCGGAACCCTAATTCTCCAACGACTCACCACCACCGCCTGAATCTAATGGCTTCCCATCTTCAATTTTGCAGAAAATTTCCGATCCCGCCCCCAAAATCTTCGGTTCGATCTCCGCCATGGATCCGAACAAACCTTCATCTTCCGGCTCCGGTCGAAAGGTCTGTTGACAAACCACAATATACTGCTAAATTTTTTATTTCACTTTTTAGATTGTATAAATTAAGATTATACGTTCGATTTTGTTTTAGATGCGGTTTGTACCAAAGGCACCAAAACGCAAATCTCAAACGCGAACGGCTGCTCAACGCACGGAGTAATCAAGCTGAATTTATTATGAATTTTTATAGATTTTTTTTATAAGGAATTTGTGTATAGATTTGATTTGTTTGATGAATTATTTTTTGTTGTTGGCGTTTTTGATAGAGCAGCGGCTGAGGATAATGTTCAGGCTCAGCGACTATTGAGGCGACTTCATGTAAGCGTTTCTGTTCTCTTCGTTATTCAGGTTCTGATATGCGATTGGAAATATAAAGATTAGAGGAAAATAGAAAAAAGGTGTTTTTTTTTTAGATGAGAGGGTGTGTTATTTAATTTAAAGGACAGGGGTAGAACAACGACAATAATTGGACCATGTCAATCTAGATCTTGCTCTAACACACCGTACAATAATACATGGTGGTCATAAGATAAAAGAGATAGATATGATATATGTAATGTTTTTTACTAATATAGTAGTGATAGAGTAATACTCTTGCATCATTTTTTTTTGTCAAATATTGATCAATGAAATATCATTATTTTTTCGTTTATTTTCATTAATTTTTAAAATTATCTTTAAATATTAATTGTATATTTGATACATATTTGAATTAAATATTTATCTAATAAAATTCAATCAAAATATATCAAATGATCAATAAATTTTATTGAATTAATCTTTTTTTATTTGACTATTTGTATTTATTTTTTAATTGAACGATAAAGATTAAATGATCTCAGTTGAAAACTAAGCGAACTCTAATTGTTTAGTATTTAATATAGATTGCTACATCTTATATTTATAAGGTGTGTGATAATTTAGTTAAAATTAATAATAAGATAAATTATTTCTATGTGACGTCATGTCAACGTATATGATAAGCTTTCCTTTTAAAGCCTCATATTTAAAGATGGAGTAGAGCAATGTTTCACATTGTAAGTTAAAGAAAGCAAATATATGATTCATTGTAAAGTATTGTTAACAATCCGTTTAGTTTCTTCTTTAGTTCACAACTATAGTATTTGTACGTAGGGTGTAAAACAAGCAAAACGAGCCGAGTTCAAGTCGAACCGGCCTCACTTTGTTTAGCTGTTTGATCTGGTCAGGCTCACTCAAGCTCGTTAAAAGCTCGACTCGTTTAAAAGCTCGTTCATTGAAGGCTCTATAGAGCTCGTTTACAGCTTGGCTTGTCAAGGGGTCGTTTACGGCTCGATTCGTTTCAACTTTGAAAGAAAAATTGTATAAAATAGTCTTTTTTATGAAATATAATTAACATATATTTGATACATATGAATAGATTTAGTCTATTGAATATATTTCGACTGATTATCGAGATCTTATCTAGTCGAGCCTGAGCTCGAGCCATTCTCGAGCTGAAGAGGAATATGCTTAAGCTCGTTCGTTTAGCTAAAAGAAGCTGATGATTTTGTTCGTGTTCGGTTCGTTTAGTTATCAACCAGCTCTTAATGAGATGAGCTCAAGTCGAGCCTCGAGCTTAGCAAGTCTTTGCTCCCTAAAAGATGCTAATTCACTTGGTTTAGTCGATTTTCCACCTTAAACTCTTACCTCTCTCTTAAATCTGGTGACAGGAAAATCTTCAGAGAACTGGCCGCAAAGTCGAAAGGACATGTAGGTTGCTTTCTTTTTCGTTGAGCCAAAATGCTTTGGTTGTGGATTCTTCATGAGGATTTTTCATTAGAAAATGAACAATGATGGTTAAACTGGTCCCTTTCGCATTCTCGCTATCATTTATAGTTGTGTTGGTTATGTTGCAAAGGATGTAACTCGGTAATTATAAGTTTCAACTTTTGGTAGGGTCAGTTTCTCGACTATAAGAACTAAGAAACGTATACTGAAAACAAGGCCGGACAAGCCGCTAAGGACTATGGAGGGCCCACCACCCACACCGGAAGCCCCTAGCGAGACGTTAGCTTGTATTTCCTGCTTAATTCTTGAATTTGAATCCACAGCCTCGGTACAAGTTGCATATGGCCCTGGAGCCTCACCATCCACTTCAGACATCTATGGTGATTCAACGAATGATAAAAACGTGGAAAGCAGGATGCTGTCTCTGATGAAGGCACAACGCAATGTCACTTGTGTTGCGAAGGATGAACCCTATGAGAGGGATGAAAGGTTGATGGATATTGATGGGGCCTCAGGTTCAGAAAACGAGGGAACTTACACAGAGCCTTGGGTAGGATAGAAATAACGCCAGTGATAGCCTTGTTTTATTGCCATAATCCGGATCTTATTGCTATATTCAGCTGATTGCTTTTCTTGACTGTGTTTTAGAACCATGAGAACCCACACGTTCCTCTCCGTATTCCTTGGATGAGGCCGAATTCCAGTGCTCCAGGTATTGACACCACTATGAGTTCTCTATTCCTTGCATAGTGGCCTGCCTTCCTAGGTAATAGAATCGATAATACTCTTTTGATACTGCCATGAAATATCGGATAAGAAGATGCTGAAACATTGTATTTGTAGTATTTTCACCATAAGCATACTTAGCTAGGGATCGTTAGTCGGGACAGTGTCGTTCCCACATGTTCAGCACTGGAAATGAGGTGAAATGGTGCTTGGAGACCTGATAAAGTAATTGTGAAACTTTCCAAGTAAAATTGAAGAAAGGGCAGAGTAGTACGTCCACTGTTTGATGAATGATAGCTTGTTTGAGCAAGACAGAGATGGCTGTGACCGGAGTTTTTTAAGTTGTAGTCAACATGCTTCTTGTATCTCACTTGTGATTTCTTTTGCAATCTGCATTTTAGCATCTGATGTACAGAAGAGATCTTAATCATCCTTTGTTTCTCGTTTTAGAAATCATGGGCAAAGATGAATCCGAAGACAATGAGAAAACGATGAAGTACGACGAAAGCACCATGAATGCTGCATCAGAGTTGGGACTGCTGGTTTGTTTCCTATCTTTTCTACTTTGAAAGAAAATATCCATGATTGTCATAGAATTAATTCGAGTTCCTTCTGCACCAATATTTCCATTTGTAAGTTTCGCACGTGGCAGTCTCATCCTGTACATACTTACGCATGCATCAATTGGTAAATACATAACGCTATCAACAATATTGTACTGACCAACGACAGGATTCAGATGAGAGCAAGACTAGGAAGTTCTTCTTCTTTCAGTTTCCACCTACCATGCCTTTAATAAAGCGTCTAGCTACTGCCGAGGGGAAAGAGAGGGAAAACACAAACTCATTTGATCCGAAAGGGAAAGGGAAAGAAAAACTTGATGACTCCAAATCATCCCATCTGAAGGGAAAAGTGGGAGGTGGCGACACCAAGTCATTCGACTCAGAGTCGCCAGAATCCTCGAAGTATTCGAATGTGCTGGGTGCTTCAACTCGCTGCTGTCGCTTTGAAGAATTGCCCGCAGGCCGTGTAGGAAAGATGATAGTCTACATGAGCGGAGCCATCAAGTTGCGTCTCGGAGACACACTTTTTGATGTGAGTTAAACTACAACTTCCTGAATGTGTTGCAGCAGAATCAAAGGCGTTTCATTCATTGACTTT
The DNA here is from genome assembly GCA_001925005.1 of Drosera capensis. Taxonomy (NCBI): domain Eukaryota; kingdom Viridiplantae; phylum Streptophyta; class Magnoliopsida; order Caryophyllales; family Droseraceae; genus Drosera; species Drosera capensis. Next base: position 10,313 of record LIEC01011864.1, read on the forward strand.
GCTTGCGAACCATATCCCCATGCAGTAGTGGTTAATTGCTTTAGCTACCTTGAACAGATTTTTCATTATTCTTAGCTTCGCTTTTGTAATCCAGCATCTAATATCCAAGTCCTTGTTTCAGGTTTCCCCTGGTTCAGCTAGCGATTTTCACCAAGACGCCGTGGCAATGAACACAGAAACACGAAATTGTTATGTCACTGGGCGTATCGACAAGCAGGCTGTTGTCTCCTTAGATATCAACTCTATACTGGGCAAGGATCATTAAGCTGCCGATTAACCAGCGCCACGCTGCATAAGTGCAAGTAGTTAGAGGTTCTTCTAGTGCCTGTAAAAGTGTACACAATGTTAAAGATGTTCCCATTAGAAGACTGTTGCTTTAATTTCGAGTTTTTTGTCCGCAACGTCATTATATCAATGCAATTGAAGTTTCTGTTTTTGGATTCTACCAAATGCTTTCGATCCTTCCCATAAACCAAGGTCGAACAAACGAGCATTTGTTACTTAGGTGGTCAAACGAGCATTTGGTTTACGGAGAGGTTAAAAATGTGATCCTGCAATACATTTTACAAGTAAATAGAGCAAAAGGGATACGCTGAAGACAGAAGCACAACGAAAGAAATTATTTTATTTTTTTTGCAAAATATTTACAGTATATTTTTTTTTTGCAAAATTATTTTGCAAAACGCTAGAGTTTCAGGATCCTGTACAGATCGCCCCAGACGGGGAGATCATTTGTCATGTCGACGAATGGTGATCATATTGATCAGGGGGCTAATTTTGCCCGATCAACGACGACGACGAACAAGACCAGAATGGTGAGCATAAATGAAGTTTTCAGCTGCTGCTGAAAGACCACGTCCTCCTTTTCGCTCTTATGATCAAGGTTGAGAGTTTGAAATAAGCCTCCCACTAGATTTGTGATGTTCGCAACGGCCTTCATGAATTTTGCTTTCATGTTCTCAAAGATCCAGCTGAGTACACCAGCTGGCGAAGAAGCACGACCTTGACTATCACCAGAAGATATGAAAGCCTTTTTCTTGGCTGTCAATTACACCGACAATTTTCAAAGAAGTCATTGGTTAATACGGAGTATAAAACATTGAGCTTCCAAAAAGATTCTGTTTCAACACCATAGAAGCTGAGAGATCAGTACTAACCATTTTTCAGTGATTCTGTGATCTCGCGTACCGCCTCATTCTTCATAACAGCCTCCCAAACTTTTTGGTCGGATGACAGAGAAACAATCATGTTCTGCAAAGAAACAAATGACTTAGATTGTTCGTGTAGTGAGCTACCAAACGGAAGAGTCCACGGTCACTCCTACGCATCAACACGATGCAAAACCGATAGACTGGAGTCACGTTTAAACTTGTTTACCAATGGAAGCAAAACTTGAAAGGAAAGAAAATAAAAATCAAATCACCTGATAGATTGGATCGGTTTCACATAAATAGAGAGCATCATATACACTATTAACGCCATTAGCTTGCATCCTTCCCCCATCATACAGCTGCCATGGCGGCTCTATCCAGTCTAACTCAGAACGTCTCGAGGAAACACTCTGTATACTAGCAGCAGGACTGAAAGCTCCTTCCGGAGCGTCCATATCTTGGTCAGAGCTTGCTACATCTCCCACAAATGCAGGGAGAAAAACCCTAATGCACCAATCAACCGTTAAGAAACATCAGCAAGACAAACTAACAGAGTTAACCATTAGCATTTCTTTCTAGGTTATAAAGCAAGTAATTGCTGTTGAACACTTGAACATAACTTCGTAGCAGCCTATGACAAATGTTTGATCTATTGACGATCTCCGCAACCAAGGACGTGATCTCTCAACACCATGAATGAAGCAATTTTTGTGGCTATAGAACACAACTCAGAAGTAGAGTAAACGATATACAACCATCGCGATGCTTCAAGAACAAGCAACTATATTAAAATGAGTCATCAGTCAGGCTAGATGATCCCTATGAATTGCGAGCACATGATTAATTGATTTCGACTTATCCCCATCATTGATTTTCCAAATCTTAATCACCGTTCAATCATCAACAAGCAAAGGGGCATAAGAAATTTATTAATGTTTCAAGAAAGGAAACGAGAAGTAAACATGACTACTACTATAAATGGAATCGTGAAAGTAATAAAAAAATAATTGCCCACGACACTAAGATTAGGAAGACAATGACCGCAAGATTTCTCCACTAACAAAGTCAAATCCTTGTTCCCCAAAAGAAAAGGAAAGAACCGAATCACAATCTCCAAATCCGTTTACTTTACACTTTCATTTGCCGTATGTATCTAAACAAAACATTAAACAGCAATCAAGAACAAGATACAAAGCCTGAGTTTCTTTTGTCTCTTCCAGGAGACACGAAAATATACAAATGATCAACCAATTTAATGTATTACAAAAGCGCCTTTCCCCATAATAAAAAATACACAAACCCAATACGAAGGATGTTAAAAATATACCATTGGTGTAAAAAAAAACATCAATATACATACAAAATATGTGACTAATTAGACATAGTGACCTAGGTTGTTTCCCCAATTCATACACCACTTGGCCATTTCAATGTACAATCATGCTAATTGCACACTAATTCACACATTCCCAAACATGCTAAATCAACGAAATTGCAAAACCAATTCACCAATTTTTTTGACAAAAAAGTTCCAATCATGCTAATTTAACCAAATTGCACAACAGTTCCTCATTTCATAACCCAAAGTTCCAAACTTTAATCTCAATTTAACGAATCGACAACAACAACCACCCAGAAACCCTTAACACAAAACCACATACTCTTGCAGTGAAGCCAAAGCATATTTAACTTCATCCTCAGAAGGCGGAGCCCCGAAAATCACATCTTCCTCACAAACCCTTTCACCATTCCCACCATTCCCACCATTTCCATCACCAACATTATCCAAATACTCCCAATCAAACTCATCAGCAAAACTAGATCCAAGCTGCCAAACGGCACCGTGACTCGCGGCAGCCGCGGACGAGACAGAAAGCGACAACGAAGACGAGGTCGGAGAAGAACACGAAGCAGTTGGGCTCTGAGCACCACTATTTGATGTGATGATCTTGAGTTTGTTTGCTCTGTTTTTTTCAGTTGATGGTGAAATTGGATCTTGTTGTTGGGATCCTCCGGCGCCGCCGCCGAGACCAGTTCTGGATACCCTTTTTGGCATACGAAACATCCCTCCTGCTCCGCCGCCGCCGGCACCGGGTCTCGCTCCGCCCATGGTGGGGTGGTGCTGGTGGTGGAGATGAGAGATATGCAGGAAACGGTTTTGTGTGTTTTGTGTCGTGGGGGTGAGAGAAATGGATATATGTGAGTTTTGTTGGTTGAATATATGCACAAAATCTTGGATTTGAGGTGTGACTTGTAAGAAAGCAAGATTTTTTTGGCGACGAGAAGTGGATTTTTTCTTGGGTTTATGTGATCCTTAATATAAAATGTTCTTTTAACTGTTCAATGTCATAGTTTTTTTGATTTGATTGCCATTTTTATATGTATAATTTTATTTAAAATCAGTTAAAAAGAAAGATATTTTTTTAAAGAAATGGGTAAGATATATATAGAAAAAATAACGATTTAGATTTTATCAACATAACAAAAGTTTAAAATCGAGAAGAAATATAAAACTCCCTCACATAACGAAACTTAACAAAAAAAATTCAATTTTTTGGATTTGTGCAATCTTAATATAATATTTCAATGTTGATTCAATTATCAATTATTTTTCAGTTTTCATGTCGTCGATCGAGATGTTCAGATAGTTTTCCTTGGATTTTATGGATCTTGTTTTTACAACGTGGGTTCTATATATCTTGATTTTATATTGATTATCAATAATAAATAATATGGTTAACATATTTTTACATGATATAATAATTTGGATAAGATTCATACCAGTTTTTTATTTCATTTTTTTGGATTATCATAGATTTTAACTTGTTAAGAATTTAAACAGTATGTATTGTAATATAATATAGGTGTGTTAAGTGATGAAAGCAACGATTAAAATTAAAATAATATAAATAAAAGATTAAGATTAAAATAGATGTTTTAATCAGAATAGTTTATCCATGAAGATAAATCTGAATCGTATTTTTCATATAATACACATCAATGCTATTGCACACATTTTCTTTTTCCACATGGTAATTGTTTACACAAATGTGTTTTCTCTTACATCCTCTCGATGTGTTATTTTCACACTGTACGTTCCCTTTTCGTGCAGATAATCTCATAATACGAATGTTTTGATTGGATTTTGCATACATATTTTAGATTTTTTTTTAAGAAAGAAAGAAATATACCCACATAAATCATGCAGCGCATGGGGAGGACATCATGCAAAATGATATACATAAACCTTATCACTATTTATAATGATTTCATGTTTATAAAGAAAGATTTCTTAAAAAAAATTTAAACTTTTAAAAAATAATCATTTTACAAACGAAAACAAATTACAGATTTAAATAAAGGCATCACCTATCCGCGTTACAATTGAGGCGGCGATGCCTTTTTGGGTGGCAAACCCGATTCGGATGAAAAACAATTGCTGGTTAGGGGCAGATGCATTTGCGTTGGCTATCTTTGAGATACGGTTCAGCAGGGTTACGGCGTCCTTGGCAAAGACGTCAAAAATGTCGGTGGCGAATGGGATGAAAGTGTGCTCGTTGGAAAGGCAATCTTCCTCGTGTTTTTTGACCTTACCGACCGCTGCGTCCTCAGCGGCCTTCCCGCCACTGGGATGTGCCATAGGGGAGACACATGTAACATCCACACAACTGTGCCGACCTTGCTCCCAATTGAAAAGTAGCACATCAGCCGGACGGAGACGACCCCCTTCAGACAAGAATGTAACTTTGGCTTCCTTGCGCGACTGGACGCCGGCTTTCTGGTATGTGTCGTATAGGACATCTCGGATAGTGTCGTGACGATTTTTTATCCCAGGGGAGTTGACACAGTGCACAGCGTGATCCCCGTAAACGTCAAGGGCGTCTTGGCGGCAGCAAGGGCAGACCGAGTTCTCCGCGAAGAGTGGGACCATCAGACAGCTCTGTACTCGACCGGGCGCATCTTCAGGCCCAAGCCCGAGATGGGGGCAGCGAGGAGGAAGTCCTTTGCGTGCTCCGCTTTGGAGCTAGCGATGACAAGCCGGTCTCGAGTTGACAGGGGCTGAGCAAGGATCCCATCAGTGACTTTCTTGTAATACATTTCTGCCAAAATGTTTTGGGGTTGTTTGGGGACAGAGTGTATGTCAACAAAGGACGAAAGATCGGCGCCAGGGAGAGTCTGTTCGAGAGCGATGAGTGCGTGGGTGTAATCTGTGTCCAACAGGAGGTTGTCGTTAGCCCAGAGGATGTGATCCTGGAGACGTGCCGTTTGCGCTCTGGAAGCTACAAAAGCGAAGTGGACCACATCGGCTGCAGCGTAAACACCAAGGCCGCTGAGATGTAACGGCAAAGTCGAGAGCCGCCATTGAAGGTCGCCAAAGCCGGGACCGTCACATGTAACGATCTTCACCAGAGAATCCCAAAGTTTAGCGTCAAAGGAGACAACAGTTTCCTGAAAATATTCAGGAGGGCAAGTACGTAACCTAAAGATGAGCTTTACCAAGCCAGTGCACGAGCGCAGGAGAAGTATTTCACACTGGGGGTCGAGAAGTTGATGAACCGCTTCCACGGCTGTCACTGATTTGTCTACCCGCTTTTGGACGAGACTGGTGATAAAACCGAAGTCCACGCTGACCGCACCACCTATTAACTTGATACCCTGCATCGGCATTGAGATTCCATCCGAGAAAAGGCTAGCCCTGGGGTCACGACGGGGGTCGTGTGTTGGTCAAAAAACTTCAGTCTTAGCCACGTTGAGATCAAGGCCGAGGGCGGGAGAAAAGGTTTTAATCATGCCTAAGGCATGTGCAACTTCCTCCGTATCCCCGATTAGAGTCCCGTCGTCTAGATACCAGGCTTGCAGGGACAGACGACACTCTTTCTGGATGTGGTGGATCATAGGGTGAATACAGAGGGAAAAAAGTAATGGGCCCAATGGATCCCCCTGCTGGATACCAGTGTGAGACATCATGTGGTTCGCTTTAACGTACAGGCGGGCTGGCTGGCGGTAGGTGTATTCCACCCACGGGGCGATACGAGGGCTCTTTCTTCTTACTTCCTCGAAAAACACTGTACGATCGATCGTGTTAAAGGCATTGGCAAAGTCGACGGTCAGAAGTGTCCATGAATCGTTGTGCCGTTCAGCTATTGTCAAGCGGTTTACTGCGTGGAGGATCGCTTCCGCTCCCCCCGGGACACCCACACCAAACTGGAAATCGCGAAGGTAGGCGGACATCTCTTTCGAGACGTTCTGCATGGCCACCTTCGACACGAGTCGTCTCCAGATCATTCCGACGGCTATTGGACGGATCCCACCATCGACCTTCAGCAGGGAGGTGAGGGGTGCACTAGCGATAAACTCGACCAAAACAGAAGGACAGGAACCTTGCAACAACAGGTTGACCAGATTTGTCAAAGCGGCACCCAAATCCTCCACAACAGCCAAAGCAGCTCCGCTCATCACGTCCATCAGGTGCTGAGCACGCAAACCATCTCGCCCACATGCCGTGCCCTTAGGGAAGGTTTGGATACTCTCAAAAATCGCCTCTTGCTCGGCGAATAGGGGCATGCTCAACATACCGGCGTCGTAGGGATGGCGGGGGCAGGTCGATATGGATGTTTGGCTTCCAGCTCTTGCCAGGTGTGGGCAGAAGATGGGACGACCCCGCTGGAGAGCAGAATCTTTACCGTTGCCGAGTAGTGTCCATCGGATATCTTGCGTAGACATACGCGAATGTTGTCATCGGCCGTGGATGGCGGGTTTGCAAGGGGTGGTGGTGTGGCCAGCAGATCATCAATGAGGCCATGGACCCCATTCAGTTGGTTCCAAACCATCAGTGCGCTAAGGATCTTCGTGGTCTAGACCGTCTTTTTATTACGGGACCTTTTTTCTGTACGTGATAATAGCGTGTAAACCGCGAGAGTACAACTGCGGATGATCAAAAGTTTCACCCAAACCTCTACATTATCAGGGTCTGCTTTGATGGCGTGTACGCCACGTATCAAGGCTTGAGCGAAGGGAAGGCGACATGGGCGAGGGATGCTGCGGACTGTCGAGACGTTTGCTCGGAAAACAGCGTCTAGTAACGCCTTGTCAAGGCTTGGGAAACCTTGTGGGGCGGGGTTGGGAGCCGGATCTGTTTGCAGAGATTGAGACAAGACGGGCATAACTAACGAAAAGCGTCTAGAATGATTTTATTATTGAATTAATTCCACTTGATGTATGTTTATTTTAGATAGATAGTCCTAATTAAAATCATACGAAAAATTCTATTTCAAGATAATACGAATGAAATGTCTCGAGGAAATAGTACAGTTATATATTGAAGAGAAAAAAAACTTAGTTAAGAATTAGATTTTCTCAAAATAATAAAAGGTCTAAACTGATTTGTTATCTGTCCAGGATAAACAAAAACCAATGACCGCATAAAAAGAAACAATATATAAAGTGAAAAAAGTTCCTCAAACTACTATAATGAATTTCTCTTATATAAATTTTAGTTTGTGTTTTTTATCATTGATTTTATTTTATTTTATTTTTAATCTGGGTCTCACATGTTTTTAAAACTTTTTTTTTTCAAATTTTAAAATTTAAAATTTTGAAAAATTGATCGTTTTTACAAATTTAAAATAAGGACTATAGTTTTCTTGCCCGCAGTTATTACAGACCCGCAAATCCCTTTATAAAATACTATCATCGAGTTGTGCTATTTCAATGTAGGCAATTTAAATCATTGACATAAATGCCTTTTTCCCATATTATACACATGAATGCATGATACAAGTTCATGATTCTTTGTCATTGTGTATAAATGTGTTTATCTCATAATCGACCTCATCCTATCACTATATCTACACATCTTAATCTACTTTAATTTGTACAAGCTATCGTTACGTTCTCAAAACTACTCATCTGGTTAAGGACATAATTTTTATAGCATATATATATTTTATATTATTTTATATATTTGAATATAAATTTCGTTTTCATATTAAATCATGTCTGATTGTCCAACAACATATTAGGTTCAAATATATAATTTAAACAATAATTGATATTTTACGATAAATTTTCAAAAAAAATTATATTTTACCGGTATATACATATCAAAATTTACATCGATCCGTATATAAAATCAAAATATTAAAAAAATAGTGAGACAGAGGAGTACTTGTTTGTTTAGTAGTCCCCAACCAAGAGGTATCGGGCTATGTTGCTAACTTGGTTAACTCGATAAGTCATCCAAAATCATTGAAAAGAGAAAAAATTAAACAATCTAAAATTCAGAATTTGAAGTTGATAAAAGAAATATAGAATATGTATTTCGAAGAATGAGAGAATGGAAGCTATTTTTTTCAGTATATATTTTTTATCCTTTTTTAAAAAATCTATTTAAAATATAAAAGATTTAATATATACTACACTAAACCTTCTAATGGTATAATGAACTAATTAAGTAATATAATACTGTATTTAGACTTCTAACGATTTGTCAATTTATTTATATCAACATTAAAATTATGATAGAAGAAGAAAAAATTCTATTTAAAAAATAAAAAATATAAACTATTATTATCAATTAGTCATTTTTTTTACAACTTATTTACAAAATATCCTCCTACGTTTTTAATTACCGTTAGATTTTTTTCCTTAAAAAAACAATCATCAAATCATTCCATTTTAATCATCCCTAAACATTTGATTTGATTCTTTCTAAATCAATCAACCCTAATTAATCTTATAATTAATCAATCTCACCGCCGACGACGTCCTCATCTGCTTTGCGTCTCCGTTAACAACCTACACCAAAAAAACACATCTATTGCACTAATTCCGTTAGTGCATCCATAGTACTAAGTCCAAATGATCACATTAATCGAAATACGAAGAGAATTGACAAATCTCGAGGATCGAATTTGAAACCGATTAGTTTTTGTTGATCGATACATGAGATTGTGATGACGACGACAACGATGATGATAGAAAATGAACGAAGATTTCGACAATGAAGAGGAGGCGAAGGCTGAGCCATGAGATAAAGGCGAGGAGAAGGATGAGTTCGAGGAGTCGAAACAAAAACATGAGTCGACGAACTCCATCACTGTCGCAAGTGCATTGTTTTTGTGCTCAAGTGCACTGTTTTGTTAATGAAGGGTTGATATATAATTGATAGAGTATACTGTTTTTTGTCCGCAAGTGCACTGTTTACTAACAAAGGACACTATTTATGGAACTGTCGACTTGAATGATTGGTGTGTTGTTAATTTCGACGAAGACAGTGATGACAACGACGATGAGTTGAGATATAATGTAACCATTTCTCAGTGGTGTACTGTTTGAGAATGAAGGTATACGGTTTGTATCGACGAGTTGAACGTGAAATAAATATTAAGACGGATACGTATTGTTTGTTCCGACGGTGGAAGATGTAGTGAATTTTGGTTATTTTGAAGAGAAATTCTCTAATTTTGGATAATTATTGTTTGGTTTTGATTTTGAGAAAAAATTTGATATTTTTTATTTTTAATAGATGATTCATTGATATATAATTAAATGATAAATGATTTAGATTTTCATGATTAAGTGGTAATTCCCTCAAACAAAAACGATGTACATAAAAATGAGCCCAAAATCAGCTTACGTCATTTTATCTTGAGACACCATCGCCGGCGACGACTCTCTTCACCATCGCCGGCGTCGACATCACCACATTTCGCACTATCTACATTTAAAACACAATCTTCGCCACTCGACGCCAAACCTTTGTCGTGAAATCGATTTGATTTTCGTGTCAGCTCTGAAGTTTCCGGTAAGTCCACGCTTTGGGGACTCAAATTTGTTATCTTTTTCATGTTTTGTGATGTGGGTTCGATCCGAAATTCCCAATTGGGATCGAAATGGAATTTTTTTTGGGTTCAATGAAAATGGGAGGATTTGGTGGTGACTGAAATGGATGACAAAAGAGCAATCGGGGAAGATTAAACTATTAGTCTGTGGGAAATTGGGAAGGATTAATTTATGTTTTTTTGTTATATTGGAAAAGTTCTTTATTGATTGGTTCAAATACAATTGCTTTGTGTGTGGTTATTTGGAAGCAGCGAAGTTGGAGTCTAGAAAATGGAAAGAGAAGGTGGTGATGGTGGCGGTTCCAGTCTCTCGCTCACTTTCAAGTATTTGATGGGTTAGTTTTAGTTGTAGTTCTTCATTGGTCAATCGCAGATTGTTTATGGTGTTTTGAATTCTTAGTTGATATCGGGTTTTTTGGGTTTTGGCAGCTACGCAATTCTTGTCTAGAGGGATTCCGTTTATATTCAACTCTGGGATTGTCAGGCATCTTAATGCAAATGACTATTCTGCGAGGTTTCCTTTTTTTTTTTTCCTTTTGGCATTTGTTTTGTTTTTTATTTGCTTCTTATATGTGGGGTTTTGACTTCTCTTTTGATATATGTATATGCAGCTTTATGCCGTGCAATTTCATATATTCATTACATTCATTCTGTTCTCTAGTCGCGAGGGATTCCGACAAGCATGCATGCGGGTAGAAAGTGAATGGTGCCTTTTCATTCTTTTTGCTCATGTAATTTATCTCTTTCCTTTTCTTTATAATTCTGTATTTAGAAGAATTGAATGCTATACACGGTTCAAGCACAATGCAAGTAGTTTAATACGTGAATACTCCAATTAGAATGGACAATGCTAGTTTATCAAATATTGCAAGCGAAGGAAAGATGGAACGATTCTTCTCTGTAAGTGTTCATGTAACTAAAAAAATGCAAAAAAGACAAGGCGTGAAGCCTCAAAGCTCTTTGAGGAATAGCTACTACTCGAGATGCTTGTTCGAGGAACTAAAGGGCTGTTGTTACTTACGAACAAAGCTTTACATGGTGGGAAGTTAAAAAATATGAAATATCTGACGAGGAGAGTATAAAATAGTATAAATAATATTTTTGGTATCTTTGTAGAGCTACAGATGGGGATCGTGTGGTCTATCCACTTTTTTTTTTTGGTTGACGCGGGAGTGATGTTCAGCTTTTTTTCTGTTAGTAATTACTACATGCGCCGTGAGACTCATTTTGTATGTTGTGTTCATGGCCATTACACCGAGCCTGATTTCGTTGTCCTCTGAAACTTATGAAAAATATTGTAAGAATGGTTATATAATCAGGTGCAGAAAGCTTGCTTAAATTTCGGGCATATGGTGACTCCACACAATATGTAGAACTGCGTTCTGTAGATCGCTGGGAATTCTACCATACCATCATGTAGGATTTCTTCTAGTGGTTCCTGTTGTTCACCGGTTAGCTCTTTTGAGTAAGTTGCATGGGAGGGGTGTTATGATGATTAACCTTACAAAGAGGAATTGGAAATAGCAAGTGTTTGCGAGTTCGAAAATATGCTTTTGTAATTTGCTAGTACTCACTGTAAATTATGTCTTAGGTCAGTACTTCCATTCCTTTTTCTGTGGTTGCTTGAACAATTCTATTGCAGTAGTGGTTCTTCCAAGGGAAAAAAGATGACCGACCTATTGAAAGTAGCATGGTTGAATTTTCCGGTTGGAGTACTTGCTACACTCGCAGCTTGTGGCCTTATCTTCTGGTGGCATCCTTGAGCATTTCCAAGTCCATTCCGGCAGGCTATCTTGTTACATGCTAACATTCATTTCTGGCCATTTCTTATTATCTTCTCAAGTCTCTATGTGATATTTTTCATTAGTGCTGGACTGAATAAGTGCTGTGCCTCCTGATGTAAAAATGATATGCTTAATTATGGTCTTTTATATGTTCAAATTAAAATAAGGCTCTCTGTCTATAAACTTTATGAGGAAATTCACTCGGTGCTCTGTAGAAAGTCTGCTTGTCTCGCATGAGTTGATATCCAAAATCCCTTTGTTGGCAGGTGTTGCATGCCTATTGGAGCTTTTGTCTGAGCCATTTTATATTCTTGGGCAGTGTCTGTTTCTTCTTAAGTTACGTTTAGTCGTAGAAACCGCTGCTACCCTTACACGGTGTATCACAACTTATGTTCTCATAGCCAGAGGAAGTAGCATGGTAATTACTCTTGATTAGCCTTCCCCTTGAACAATTATCAGTACACTATCAATAAGGATTGCTTCATGTCAAAGCATTGGGCTTAAATTCTACATCACTTTTGGCTAAGCTGGCTGCTTGTGTTCTCGATTATTTATGTGCTGTTGAATCTCTCACTTGTGCGAGCCGCCTGAGCTATTGGTTTGATTATTGCCAACTCCATCAGTATCCTTCAAAGTTCTTGAACATGACATCCATAAGTTCACATGCTAGATTTAGAAGGCTGCTCTTTGAATTACACTGTTACTTGGTCCATTCTCATTTTTCCTTCTTTTTCTTTTTCGCAAGTGTGGAAAGTCGCATCTGCTGTCTTTGGGAAGTGCACCTAGGTAACCATGGATGGATTTGCCCCAGCAAAGTCCATATTTTCTTGTTAAACCGGCCAAGTACTGTAGTCAACAGATGGTTCAACCCAAAAAACTCTGACCCATCAGAATTTGGACCTTGTTTGGATCTATATGTTTTCCCCTCTTGCATGAATCTGTCATTTTTCTGAATTTTCCTTTGCAGTGGTGAAGGTATGGCCTTGAGGATAACATATTCTGCTAGATTTATCAAGAATTACTTCCAGGTTCATTTCATACTTCAGCAGCTACTGGTCCAATTCAGATTAAACGGACTTTTTCAATTTCCCTTGTCTGCCTGACAACGTACCAAGGATGACCTCCTGTTTTTGTTACTGACAGGGTTCTGCATGTTCTCGTTTCGCCACTGCCTGCCTTCAGGTTGGCAAGTCTTGTTGCTTTCTGGACTAGTGACCATTGTTTCTGAAGAAATCGTTCTAGACCAAGAACCTTTGCCATTATAATGTGAGTTATTATTTTGAGTCCTCTTTTCTTGGCTCAACCAAGAACCTCTTCTTCATCTTTATTCCAAATGATTTTGCTCTGAGATTTTGCTTGCATAATCACGTGGAACTGCCTTCTTCTCCTGTAGATATCGCGGTGAGCGCCCACTGATTAATAAGTTGATCCGAGAACGTCAGCATATAGACTGATTCGGTTCACCTCACGCTCCTTACATTCGTCAACAAAGGTATCACCCTTCTTACATAAACTGACGTAAACCCTTTTTATGCAAGGGCAATGACTTCCTGCAAGATTATTCATGGTTCAACATTTTCTTGCAGCGGATGGTAATTGGGTACGACGTGATTGGTCTTCAAAGCGGTAAATACTGGACTTATGAATGGGCCAGCTATATTAACTGGTGGAGACATACGATGGTATAGCACGCCAGCATGGTCCAAAACTTGCCAATACAACAGTCCCTTCAGTGTTATTCTCCAGGTAGTTATGTAGAATGGGTAGTGATGTAGGATGTGCTGAAAATGTTTTGGATACGTCGATCAAGGACCATAAGACGAAAACTCGACACACTTTTAGTGATATGCAATGGAGCACCCCCCCCCCCCCCCCCCCCC
>LIEC01011864.1:23997-103940 GCA_001925005.1 Drosera capensis
TTTTTTTTTTTTTTGTGATTTGTGTGTTTTATTCGTGTCATGGTCCCGCTTAAGGTTTGGTTTGAACCAAGAGCATATGATGGCTGAAAATCGCATCAAATCTCTTGATCAACTTTTGATTTAAGGGATAGCAGGCGGCATAATGATGATATCAATCTTATATGCCTTAAAATTTGTATCATTATTTTGTTTTCCGCTTTTGTGACTTTTTCAAATTAGTTCATGAATTAAGCTCCTCTTTATTAGTTGTACTATTGATTTATGTTGGAAGAATATTCTGAGAGTAACTACTAAGCCAAGCAAAAGCGAAGCATGTTGCAGAATATTCCAGCTTTTCTTTCTTTCTTTGGATCTTTCATTTTCATGGCCACCAATCATCACCAAATGGCCCTATACAATGTGGCAGATAGTTTGATTATTTGTTCATCTTTCAAGATCAAGATGAGTTATGAAAAGGCCACTCTCTCATGATATAAACAACAACAGTATGTCGAATAAACCCAACTCCCGTTGTTGAATGATCAAGTGTTATTTATACGTAAATTTGGTAGATTAATAGTCGGATCGAATAATGATATGGTAAGGAGGAAGTGCAATGGTACGATGGAGGCGACGAGGAGGAGGCAACATTCACGCCTTCGACCAGCGAGGGATACAGTATCACATATACGGTGCCAATGATGCCTGGCCAGGCACGTGCTATGCACGCCAATATCCATAGCTGATGAGAAAAGAGCTGTTATCTTTTTTGAATAGAGGATGATGATGGGGCTCAGTGACGGTGGTGACCGAATGATACTTTGAGGTCCCTCTATTCTCCTTTCCTCCAATTTTTCTTTTCTTTTTTTTTTTTGCCCCTGCGTAGCCTTCGACTTTGCTTGCATTACAAACAACGTTTGGTGCTCCTTGACATTGTAAGGGGAAAAAAGTTACGTAGGACGATAAGTTGATTGTATATAAAGCCTGGATTCGAGCGCCGGGCGTGACAATGAAAGCGAGGATGATGAAGACGAAACTGTGTGCTTCCACTGCAGAGTAGGCATGTAAAGTTCTAAGAAGATGCTATTGAAAGATGGACGATAACTGCAGTGATTTCACTGGAAGAGAGGATGAGGAAGTCGCGATGAAGTAGTATTCACAAGCACGTTTGTGAACAGTTGTGACTCGATGTCAATGCGGAAATTTAGAGGAAACACTAAGAACAAAGATACTTAAGGCAACTGTATAAAAAGTAAGATTTAACATTCCTTGTCTTATAGTCTTGTACTGTACCAAATGCCAAACATGTTGAATTGGTCTTGGTCCAACCCAAGAAAATTATGTGTAGCCAATCAAAGTCCAAGTCTCCAGGAAATAAAAGGCAGCCGAGTGAGATAAGAAGCCACAACGAACACAGCATATGGCAGCAAAACAGCCAAGCAGAGAGCAAAAAAAGGGAAAAACTGATCTGCACAGTGGAGGGAAAATAGCCGGATCAAAGGTCATCATTGGTCGGATCAAGCTGATTTTTGATGAGCGTGTACACGACATCCAATCCTTTGTATTCAACGGTTTGATCGTCGATCGAGGTTCCTTACGTTCGCCAATCCAGTCTCGAACAGCAGGCGACAGTTTTGTGTGATTTCACTCCATCTTCCTTATTGTTGTTGCTATTGTTATTTGATCTTCACTATGTATATGTGAATCCCGTCATTGTGGGATTAGAGATGCTATCGTCTTATTTGTGGTGATATCTAGGTTGTGTGCCTAGTGAAACTTGGTTTTGTATCAAAACCGTCAAAGTAAAGTATTTGAGTGGACTCCGAGATTGATCCCGTGATTTTTACTCCTTAAATTTTGGGAGGTTTTTCACATTAAAAATGTTGTGTTAGGTTCAGCTATGATTTGTCGGATTGTATATTGTCTTTTGATTGGTTGGAACATTTTATCGCAGGTTTTAATACATCGGGAAAATTATCCTCCTTCTCCAACAAAACCGCGAGATGCCATCGTACCTGTATCGCCGATTGGACTTCATGGTCTCTGTGCAAGAGATAGAGGGATAACTGTCCATATATAACAAAGAGAGTTTAGTGGAGTCACAAGAGTTGCAATTGAGTCACAAGCAGCCAAATGGAAAAGCAATAGTATCAGCAGTTCAGAATTTATCCCTCAACGAATGTGAATTGATGATCATCAGCATATCTACTAAACAATCATAAAGGGAATATTATATGCTTAGTATAGAAATCCATCAATCATCAACATATGATAGCATACATCCACAAATTTTCTTTTGACTTGATTACTCAGTCCACGCCAAGCAGCCAGATAAAACTCTGCAATTTACCGCGATTCCTAGAAAAAACAAGTTTTGATTGAGAAACTAACATTTACCGCGATTAAGGTCCTATTTCACAAATAAAAAACTAACATTTTGATTGAGAAAAACTTGATAATTGTGTATGGCAAAATCCAGAACAGATTTCTCTTAGAGGGAAAAAAAAACGACTTTCAATAATTAAATTGGAAACGCAAGTCTAGTTTCATTAACAGAGAGACAAAGCTCCACAGACAATGAGAATGGTTAATTCAAAAGGAGGAAAAGGAGAATGATGTGAACTTGAAATTGCTTTTTCTAGGATTCATGGTGTGGGAAACATTGCTCACTACTCCTATTTCACATGCTTATCATTTTTGGCTAGCCAAAGCTAAAGCAAAATGCAGGGAATGATGATAAAGTAGGAGGCCAAAAAGAAAAGCTCACTCACGCCATATAGCACAAAACATCATACTGCTGCATGAATATCACAAGGACCATGCCAAGATCACTCAGGCTTCCTTCATATGCACTAGTTCTAACATCCCGTAATCACGATTAGCAAGACTCTATGCGAATTATCGAACATGTAAAGCAAAATGCACCTGTTTGTGAGTAAGAGACACCACCGTTTCATCCGATTCCTCCCTCGATCCTGATCCAATCCGCTGGATTTCCCTATCCTATCACATTCTCGACAATCCTGATCCTACTTGTTGATTAATAAGTTGAAGCAGTTGATTCGGGAAACAATGTCCTTGAAACAAGAGGGTTGCCATTGTCATTTTTCCCGGTAAAGCGCAGGCATCGGATAGTCCACATCGACATGAATGCCATCAGAAGTACCTCTGAATATTCAGTTTTTTTCATGACAATCAGCAAGGGTATATCCAGCTTCTGCTTTTCCTTTCCACCTATCAAAAGCAGAGCAGCAACACAAAGCTAAATAATCTTGCACAGAGAGAGCCGGAGAAGCCAAAATGAGACAGAATAGAAGGAAGAAGAGATTACCAAACAGATCAAGGTACTTTATTCTTATTTGGAGAGACTAAGTTCTAGAATACCACAACAGCAGAAACAAAATAACCATTTTGTAATTTTTGCAGCTTGTTTTTTGCTTTCCCTTTTTTTCATATCATGATCATATCTCACTTCACACCAAACAGACCCACTCAAAACCACAACCATGATGAAACACCCTCTGATCTCAAGTACTCCACAAAAGCATTCCTCTTCATCAATGGCTCCTTCTACCCCTTAAATTTCCTTCTCCATAACACATTTGCCTTCTACCAAATTACCCACCAACACCATGAAGGGAATCCCTTTCCTATCATCTTGCTCTGTCCTCTTCTTCTTCTTCGTAGTCATCGGAATCAAAATAACATCCGCGACAGTCTCACTCCAACTCCTCTCTCTGTTGTCCCTCAAGTCCTCACTCAAGGACCCTTCATCGACACTTACTGACTGGGATGTCAACCCTGTCTTCTCGAAGCCTGGTCATGAGCACCATTACCCTTCTTGGTGTTCATGGTCCGGCGTGAAATGTGATCACAGGACCTTTCAGGTCACCTCGCTCGACCTCTCGTTTCACAACCTATCAGGTACCATACCTCCAGAAATCCAATACTTGAAGCAGCTGAATCACCTCAACTTGAGTGGCAATGCATTTGAAGGGCCTCTTCCGTCTTCAATTTTCGAACTGTCCGAGCTCAGAACACTTGACATTAGCCGGAACAACTTCAACTCCACATTCCCTATTGGGGTTTCTAATCTCAATTCCCTCAGATACTTGAACAGTTACAGCAACAGCTTCACTGGGCCTCTGCCACAGAACCTCGCCGAACTGCAATATCTAGAGTACCTCAACCTTGGTGGCAGCTACTTTGAGGGCAGTATCCCCGCTATCTATGGCAGAATCCCGAGACTAAACGTCCTATACTTAGCCGGGAATTCGCTCAACGGTTCGATCCCACCTGAGCTAGGCCATTTAGCTCATCTTCAGCACGTTGAGATCGGATATAATCAGCTCTCCGGCAGCATCCCAAGCGAACTATCCAAGTTGTCAAATCTGCAATACCTTGACATATCCAATTCCAATCTCTCGGGCTCTTTACCTCCAGAACTGGGCAATCTAACAGCACTCAAGACTCTTCTGCTCTTCAAGAACCGGATCACGGGTTCCATCCCAGATACCTTCTCCGGCTTACTTTCACTCCAAATCCTCGACATATCCGATAATCAATTAACGGGTTCCATCCCGGAAGCGATCTCATCAATGCAGGACCTCACATTGATCAGCTTAATGGACAACAACCTCACCGGACACATCCCCGAAGGCATAGGCGAACTACCCGACCTCCAAATCCTACATCTATGGAACAACTCCCTTACCAGCACCCTCCCATCCAGGCTCGGATCCAACAACAAACTCCAGAAGCTCGACGTCTCCTCAAACCACCTCAGCGGCCCACTCCCTTCTGCCATATGCAGCGGCAACAACCTAATCAAGCTGATCCTCTTCTCCAACAATTTCTCTGGCCAACTACCACGACAACTAGGCAACTGCACCGCCCTAAACCGAGTCCGAATCCAGCATAATTCCTTCACCGGCATGATCCCTTTCCGAATCAGTCACCTCCCTAATCTCACATTCATGGACCTGAGCTCCAACAACCTCACCGGCGACATCCCCTCCGATCTTGCCTACTCACCTGCACTCGAATATCTCAACATATCCGTCAACAACCTCACCAGCCATCTCCCTCGAAGGATCTGGTCCGCCCCGAGCCTCCAGATCTTCTCCGCCAACGCCGCAGGCCTCATCGGCGAAATCCCTAATTTCCTCGGCTGCAAGGGAATCTACAGGCTTGAATTGAGCGACAATTCCCTAACCGGCTCCATCTCCTTTGACATCGGCCACTGCGAGAAACTCGTAACCCTAACCCTAGCTCGGAACTCGCTCTCCGGCATCATCCCCTGGGAGATCTCGACTCTGCAATCAATCACCGCCGTCGATCTCAGCCACAACATCCTCTCCGGCACGATCCCGTCCAGTTTTGCCAACTGCACGACTCTCGAGATCTTCAACGTCTCCTTCAACGACCTCTCCGGTCAAATCGACGAGTTCGCCAATCTCGAGGCGTCGTCGTTCGAAGGGAACGGAGGACTCTGTGGGAGATTGATCGGAAAATTGTGCGATTCTTCGTCGCAGGAGTACGGCGGCAGAGATAAGGTGGCGGCGGCGGAGGGACGGCGATCGGCGGGGGTCATCGTGTGGATCACGGCGGCGGCGTTCGGCGTCGGACTCCTCGTCCTCGTCGCTGGCAGCCGATGCTTCGACCGAACCGGCCTCAGTGCCCCGAACCGGAAATCACCCGGTCCGTGGAAGCTGACCGCCTTTCAGCGGCTCAATTTCACGGCCGATGACGTGGTCGAGTCCTTGTCATCCAGTGATGGGATCCTCGGGATGGGGTCCACCGGGGCAGTCTACAAGGCTGTGATGCCACATGGCGAGATTGTAGCGGTTAAAAAACTATGGGGGAAGAATAAGGCGACGGCCAGGATGAGGAGAGGGGGCACGGCGTTGGCTGAGGTGGAGGTGTTGGGGAACCTGAGGCATCGGAACATAGTGAGACTACTTGGATGCTGTAGCAACGAGGAGACCACTTTGTTGTTGTATGAGTACATGCCTAACGGTAGCGTGGATGACTTGTTGCACGGGAAGAAGAGCAAGGAGGACAATGTTGTCGTCGGCGTTGGTGTTGGGGGTGAGGTTATTGATTGGGTCACGCGACATAAGATTGTGCTGGGTGTGGCGCAGGGGGTTAGTTATCTGCATCATGACTGTGATCCTGTTATTGTTCATAGGGATCTTAAGCCGAGTAATATTCTTCTGGATGGCGAGATGGAGGCTAGGGTTGCGGATTTTGGGGTTGCTAAGCTTATTCAGAGCGACGAGTCCATGTCGGTTATTGCTGGATCGTATGGGTACATTGCTCCAGGTATGTGTTTCTACATCCTGTCATACATTTGTTGTCCTATTTAATCAAAATCCAAGAGCTTCAGGGTTTGTTCTTCATGCTGGAGTGATCATCCTACCCTGAGTATAATTGACTGATAACAACTAACCATAATCTAGGCAAATGGAGTTTTGCGGATTCGTTCATGTTTCTCTAGTCATAAGTTAGAACCGAAGCTGATCATAAGCAACTTGAAAGATTTCTTCCCTTAGCATTCTGAGGCCTAGGATCTATGTTAACTGGACGGCGTAACTGTCTGATGGACATTTTATAGCGTAGCTTCGTCATGAATGTTTTACGGAATGATCTATATTCCAAAGACAGTTGACATGTTTCAACTGTTTTACTCTTTTGGTGACTTTTGTGGCATGCAATTGCAAAATGCAGTACAAGCATGATAGTTGCTGCCCACCAAAACACTCACTCTCGTCTATTTTTCACTCAAAAGCAAAGCAAGTGCAGCAACTCTGCTATGCCGCTCCTTCGCGTGAGTGAGTGAAAGGAAGCAAAGCTTTTCCTTTGCATCTTTTTTCTCTCAACAAAATCATATGTTGATGGTCCACAATGCAAATTTGCCTAACAATCATAAAAATGGCTAATTTTTTATGTCGAGCAACCAACTTTATCAAAACCAGTACAATATGACGGACGAATATGGTTTCAAATAACAAACACTTCATGTTGTTTTTCTTCAGAGTATGCATATACATTGCAAGTAGATGAGAAGAGTGACATCTACAGCTTCGGAGTAGTACTGCTCGAGATCCTAAGTGGAAAGAGATCGGTAGAACCAGAGTTCGGGGATGGAAACAGCATCGTCGAGTGGGTGAGGACCAAGGTCAAGACCAAAGAAGGTGTAGACGAGATCCTTGATGAGAATGCTGGGGCTTCGTGTGCATCGGTGAGGGAAGAGATGATACTGGTGCTCCGTGTCGCATTGCTATGCACGAGCCGTTATCCTGCAGATAGACCGTCCATGAGAGATGTCGTCTCGATGTTACTAGAGGCCAAGCCCAAGAGAAAGCAGCCTGATGGTGGCCGTGATGACCGCCATGATCATGTTATAGAGATTAGTTGTGGACACGACAACGACTACTGTGATGCTAAAACTCAAATAGGAGAAAAAACCCAGGAAAAGTATGTCATTATATAGGTCTCTAGTTTCAGTTCCTGTGTTTTTTAGCTAATTTTTTGGGCTTTTTTCTAGTGAAGAGGATGTTTGATTATTGTGATTCAAATTGTTGGGGTGGTATAGAAGTGATGTTCTCAATCATTGATTGTCAATGGAAAATCTCAGTATCTGCCCTTTACGCTGAAAATGCATTTTCTCTTCATTTAGGTTATGTTTGTGAGTGTAGGAATTAAGGGAGAGAGGAGTGATTTTGGTTATTGGGTGATGTCTTTATTTAAATCTGTAATTTATTCTTATATTTTTTATGTTTATTTTGTTTTGTTTGTGAGATTTTGGATAAGCTGAGGTGGGGGACTTGGGGGAGAAAATTGAGTGGAAAATTGATTAAAAAAAATTTCCCTTATAAAATGCAAAGATTTAAGAAGAAAATGTGTGGTTTTGAATTGTCTTGTCTGCATCCGTTACATTCAATTTTCTTCTCAAATCTCACAAACACAATAAATTATTTTCTTTATTTGTAGTTATCCCTTCCCTCCCCTCCCTTTTCTTTCCCTCACCCTCACTTGAAAGCCACAAACAAAGCTATGTTTGGACACAAAAGATATGTTCCAAGTGAAGGAATCACGAAACTTCGTATTGTTGAGCAATTAACTTACACGACGATGGTTGTAATTGTTGTGTTCTTGACCGCTTGATGCCTCCTTGTTGGCTTGGATGAGATATGCTCTTAAGCTATTCTCCTTTGCCTGTCAAAGTACGAAAAATGTTGTTAGAAGAAGCGAAAATGCTTCTTTAGAGGGGATTCAGATGAAACTCTTGATGTAGTTTTTGCTCCTCCCTTTTTAGATTCCAATTCATGGACATCTTTGTGCTCGAACACTAGTCGAACCTTATTTGTATTGTTGCAAGTGCTGAAAATCAGAAAGTCTACCTCCAAGGACTCAACATGAGCAATGACCTGCTCTAATTCCTGAAAGCATTCGCCATGCTTTGAAATGACACATATAAGCTCCTTCAGCAAACAACATGTTCTTTCACTCTGCGATTCACAAGAAAGTTGCACACAAATGACCACAACTCAAACATAGATATACTTGAAAGATTGAAAGTGAGAGGATGCATATTTGCGAATAAAACCTGAAAAACAAAATCTGTGAGAGATTCCATGTCGTCCATCACGTCCGCAGCCAGACTCATTGCATCATATAATGACACTATATCCAACTGATACAGATAAAAATCAAATGAACTTTTACAGTCGCAATCGCCGTACCAATAGCGAGATACACTCCTACAAATAAATAGTTACCTTGGCGCCTTGGACCAGCGGAAGTTGAGTTGAAATAGCAGAAAGCTTTGTGTTGATTCTGCCGATAGCTTCAGAGTTTCTCTTCTCCAATCTCTCCCATTCTATCAGCATCTCAAGTTGTGGCCATACTGTCTCGAGCAACCTGATCTTTTGCCTTAACCTTTGCACTATCATCAGCTTTTCCGCTATTTTATACCTCATCTTATACATTTTGAGCCAAACATAAAAAATATTTTCCTACAAAAAAAGCACACCAAATCACCATAAGATCTCATAATCATGATTGCAGATAGTTAATAGTCACCTCGGCTTTCAGCTTGCGGTTGTCCATGGCTATCTCAGCTCGAGCATTGGCAAATCTCCATTGGAGCAGTCTATTGTAGAAAATTTTATACTGATGGAGCTCTTCTTCTTGTACTAGAGACAACTCCTTCTTTTGCTTCTGATTACAAAAGTACTTCAGAACCCCGCCAACACCACTGACTTTGCTTTTACTTGGGTTAATCATCTTTGGTGACTCCGGCAACGGACAAGGTGAACGAGGCCGGCCAGGTGACAAGGCCCAAGCAGAAGGAGAGCCGCTTGGCACACGCTTAACTCCCATGTTATGTGGACTAGTACTAGACCTCGAAGAGTTCACCTTAAGAAACTTGCCATCCGTGTCTTTAGCATCATTAGTATTCTCCTTCGTGGTCATTTTGGTTGCGATTTTTGCATTGTTGGATGGACGAGGAGAGGAGGTGGCAGACCTAGAGGACCTGACAGTGGATGTTTGAGCAGAGTTTGATTTCGAGGGGTGAATTTCCGGGAGAGAGATGGCAGAGGAGGAGCTGCTGCTCCTTCTCAGGTATGGAGAGCGACGACTCATGGTGGCAGCCGGAGGCTGGAGGCGCCGAACCTTGGTGGTTTCCATGGTTGAAGTTCCTGTAAGTTGATCCTGCTACATAAAATGCAATGCTAGTGTATGGCAGTAGTGGATTGCATGGTAGAGGTGTTGGAAGGCACGTTAAATTTTGACAATGTCGAATGTTGAGGTGCTCCTCAACTCTTGCATATATAATTTGGGATTGAACAAGGCAGCTTCATTATCTTAGTGATCAAAGTACAAAATCGAGATGAATGCGGTGATTTGTGAAGGTAGTTCTTAAATCGGTTTCGCGTACCCAGCAAACAAAGAACTAAATCAACCCATAAGGGAATGCAACAACATTCAAATTAACTTAGCACTTAGCAGCTTCGCAAAGGTAAACAGCAGATCCTAACTGGGACGCATACAATCAGAGAATAGTACTCACAATTCAATGCCAAAGTTCCCCATATCCAAAATCCTATAACATCAATTCAGCAGATCAAGTTGCATAAACAAGAACGAAGTTTACTGAAACAAACTACATAGCAGATTCCAAAGCCAGCGACAAAAGCAGTCATTACATGGGCCGTAACACATCACCATGAGCCTTCAGCCCCAGCACTTGGATTCTTAAAGGAGTTGAATTCCCAATGAGTCTTTAGAGCGTATGGAGGGGAGACTGTGACCCCTTCTTCCGTGAGTTTGGCGATCTGAAAATCAACAATTCATATCATGATGTCAATAATCAAAACTCTGAACCAAAAGCAAGTTCGTAAAAGCACTAAAGAATATGCAACTCCAATTCTTGAATACAGTATCAAGTTCATGTGCGTGGAGATTTAACAGAACATTATATTCTAATTATTAGGCAGTACACAGTAGCTTTAACCATGATATGATTAAATGAACAGTGTTCATGATTTATCCAAGACATCGAGCCAACATAGTAACATGATAAATTCAACAAACCCAGACTGTTTTTGAGTCGACCTAAGGCAAATAACATACCTGGAGCTTGTTGACTGCAGACCTATCGCGGTACAAAAGCACTCGCATGCACTTCTCCAGCAGCCGCACCCCATCTTCAAAGCTCAAATCCTCGTGCCATTCATCACGAAGGATAGGCTTTGCAAGATGATTTCCGAATCCTGTAGCCACATGGTTATCCTCATAGTGCACTCCAATCATGCTGACCTTCAGTTTTGTTAGACAGAATAAGCTGGGGTAGTAGCAAGCACATGACCATAGGAAGCACTAATCTAAGGGGTTAGTTGACAAACATACTGTTCCAAGATACTTCTGGCCATTTTTCACTCCACCCAGAACAAGAGAGTTCCACAGGGGATTGAACTTGTTACGCCTATTATACATCATCCGAGTGAGGTAGTTGTGGACTTCCTTAGGGCCCAAGGTGTTCCCATCGTCCCACATGTTGTCATATAGGCTACATGCAAAATCACGAAATCGTTGTTACTGGAAACCCCAAGAAAAGGAACAGGTGAAAAAAAACTGATGAAAAGAGCACATAAACAAATTTCTACTTACATTAGCTCATCTAAATTACGCAAGATCTCCTGAAAGTCGCTTATTTCTCCACTAGCACCAAGAAGAGAATGCTTCCCAATAGGCTTTATACGTTCCACACTTTTGTAGCGAATTGTAGAGCCATAGGAACCTGTCAATGTTTCAATATTTCTGGAGCATGAAGAATATCTAAATCTCAAAGGAATAAACAACTTTTCACGTCAAATTGATGAATGATGATACACAGAGGACAGAAGTTACAGTGGCATTAATCCCAGCTTAAGTCTACACAACACCCTAAATGTTGATGGTAAGAAATTGTAAGTGCAGCAATGTAATTATCCAGCAGTGAAAGAGAAGAGTAAAGAAGAAAAGACAAGTAACAGCAAATGTGAAAAATATCATCCCCGGGAGCTATCAGATAACAAAACTCATTTTCCAAAGACAAACTCCAAAACTTATGATAGGTCGTAAACAAGGATAATGGCCAAAAAGCAAGCCCTAAAGACACGTGCAAGGAAAAGGAGACAGCTACATTGATTTTAACAAAAGAGCCAGCATCAATGAGTGAAATCTCATCTTCTCCATAACCTGAGCAGTGAGCACTTGAAAGAGAACCAAGCTAAATAAGTGGTCACAACCAGAAACATTTTGATGCTATTTTTGTACCCAAGGAAGTAAAAAGCAAGTTGGAGAATCAACTATAGTGAAGTGTATATTATTCTTCACGACAAAAAAGACAAATGCAAAGAAGGAAAAGATTTAATGGTGTTCCTTGACAAGCTTGTCTCTAAACAAATATTCCCTGAAAGTTACCCTCTACAATACTTTCTCAAGCATTTAACAAGCCACTACAATCCTTAACATGCTTGCTACAAGGATGAGGATAAAAGCTGTCCACTGAGAAGAAAATAGCAGACGAAAGTTTTAAATTACAAAATCTCACCTCCCATATCAGCAGCAATAAGAATTCCATCCTTGTATTTGATGCCTATGACAGATGTCCCAGTCACATAAGGGTACCTTGAAAAGAATTTAAACAAGGATCACTTTCATTGTTCCATACATAGAAAAGTTTGCACAAAAACGTATGAGACCATTACATTTGCTCCAGGCATCCCATATTTATCATGTTTCATCATATCATCAATAAAGCCATCAGAGTTCAAAAACAACAGAAAAATATGGGAAGACGTATAGACAGATAAGAATACCAGATAACTAACAGACCAAAGCATTAATTTTCTATAGCCAAAAAAAGAAGATAGAAGTCACTTCTGACGAACAAACCTTACTATCAAACAGAGATCTTTCCTCATAACCAATCTTTCAACACATGGCAAATATGCCTTTAACAGTGAATACAGCATAAACAACTCAAAATAAGCCCCATTGAGTGCTCGTTATGGTATATGTTGACTGATAAACACAAAATTCTGAAATAACCACGCAAATACCCTCATAGCCCATACTCATCAGCGATCGAACTCCACCTCAAGCAACCAATTGCAACTAGGAAAAGAATTGGAAAGAGTAACACTCAACTGATCCCCCGACAATATAAGTTAACTTGCAAGACTCAGCCAATCCCATCACACTCTGATTCAACCAACAACCACCACCACCGACCACCACCACCGACTACTCAAGTAATCCTATCATCGACAGTCTGATTCAACTCTAAACGTAAAACACGTTTTTAAACCGTTTACTACCCAAGTGAACCATCATTCAAACCAGGGATAAACACAAACCCCAAAGGCAACAACATCGAACCCTAAAACAACCAAAATACTCAAAACAAACACAGACAAAACCAATCCAAAATCGAACTAAAAAGGCCCTAATCAACCAATAAAACGAATCGAATCATGTGAGATACGACAATACTGAGTTCGCTGAGAGTCAGATTCGTGGTCGACTAAGTTTCCACCGCGGATTTGAATCAGATCCATTATCAAATCGATTCGACTCAGTTCACAGAAGATTCGATTTTATTCCTGCAATCAAAGAGCAAACCAACAAACAATCAGAAAAAATTCCAGGGTTTCTGAGAATCAATCGAGAATCGGATTGGGCAAGAGGAAGACGAACCCTGGAGGTTGAGAGAGTGGGTTGAGAGTTCACAGGAGAAAATCGGGCTTTTCTGTATACAGTTTCCTCTTGCTCAAGACAACTAAAGCTTGGTTTCGACGCCTTGTTTGGCTGGGTTTTAGGTGAAGTATTATGATTACGTTATATTCTCTGTCGACTTATAATTATTATAAAATATTAATTTGATTCGATTTTTTATGTTGATGTTGAATTTTTATAATTTTTTTTATATTTGTTTTGAATTTTTATAAGATTTAATAAAAAAAATATTTTTTAATTGATAGTGAGAGTTGTGAGATCCGCTAACAAACGTATTATAATAAATAATGATTATTTTGTTATTTTTTGAATTAAATATTTATAAAAAATAAAAGTGTTAGTAAGATTTTTATCACATAGTGTTGTAAAAATTATAAGATTGAAAAAATACTACGATTAAGATAAAATATGAAAAATATATAAACAAAATTTCTAAGTTGTTCAATATAGTTTGATTGAAAGATTGAGATTAAATTTAAAAAGTTAATGGTTCAATATAAATATTGTTCAAAATTTTTTATATTTTTTTTAAAATTAATGAGAATAAACAAAAATGATCATAAAAGGTAATTTATGTCTCATTGTACCTTATTACCAATATATACTGCTATCAGCTAAAAACAATGAAATCCTATTTCTATATATGTTTTTTTTCACTCTTTGCCTTTCTTTATCCAGTGCATTACTACGGATAGACTAGTTATATTCTAGATATGAATTTAGTTGATTTTCAACTAAAATACTATTATCATAGTTATGTTAAATTCTATAACAGCCTCCCCTGTGATGCTTTAGGTGTAACAATGTGACATCTTGTGCTAGACAATCGGAATATTGCACCTGCTTTTGGAGATACAGTTCAGCTGCCGGTTATGATATCCCATCGTCATGTTCGGAGTCCATCATATGTCACCGTTAGTATCCATGTTATTATTTACACTTCGAGTCGTTGATATCGATAATAATACTATTGAGACGAACTCAACTCGTTCGATCAGAGATTCATGTGACAAGTGTAGCTTATATACTCCAAGACGAAGAAGTAACATTGGCAAAAAGATCATAAATAACTCTGTCAAAGACAAATGTATGAGTATTTGCCCCTGAAACGATCAATCTACTACAGCTTGATGTTTCCACTACAGGAGACATGACAATCAACTGATCTCGCAACGGCTTTCTTAGCACATCGAGCACGGCATATTCTGTATAAATCGTCAAACTAGCATCAGCACCGACAATTACGACATGAATCCATAAACTCATCCAGGCAAAATTGCAGCGCCGAGAATGAGATATAAGATTATCATTACCTGGCAATAAAGCTAACGGTTATTATCGTCTCCATCAATGGTCATCAAAACCTGAGAATATAAGATCTGAACTCCCGCAATCTTTGACCCAAGTCCATAAATTGTTGCATTCGGAATCTGCAAGGTATACGTAAGCACATAATATTAGCTTGGCAACTGGGAAAAAATTGGTGTCAGACGAACTTCTTGTGTTTTCATACTGGGTACAGAACTGCAAAGATGAAAACTTAACCAAATGGAGCCTTTATGAATAGAGAAGTTTAAGATTGATGAGAAATTGGCTTCAAGCTGCAAGAACAAGAAAGATATCACATAATTTTCCATGCTTATGAAGAACATGTTTAATGAATCCATGTAAGGAAAAATTAGTTGCAAGGAAACATGCTGGTTTTATGTGTTCTAGCAGTCGATCCATCCCCTTTAGCGAAGCTGGAAATCGTAAATCTTAGTTTCTGCAAGTCACAAGATGAATGTAGTTTCAGAAAGATGGTGGACTGCTACCTTTGTCATCAAGACACAGCTCTGATCCGATAACAAGGGAAGCGCAATAGGATAGAAAGCAACTGGTGCTGAATAACGCACTGACGCTGCATTATCAGTCTCCCACCACAATCTGTGAGGTTTAACCGCTAACCTCGTTGTCAGCATGATCCTTCAATAGAAGTATGGAACCAACTATTATCTAAAACTACGACTTCTCTAACATGTAATCTTCGACATCAACTTCATGGATCTACGAGGATCACCGAGTACAGAAACGTCCAAGCAACATGCTATGTATCGAAAAACACCAAATCTGTCGTGGGAACATAATCTGGAGCTCCTATGTCCCTCATCAATTCATCTAATTTAGCATATATCCAATCAGACATAGGATGAGACTTGTCACCAACGAGAAACTCATGGACAACACCATCCACTTCCATCCAACTACATGCTGGTGGTTTTTGAATGTCCTGTTCGTCCATTTTCAGCCTTAACTTCGCCGCATCCTTCCATTTCTTATTTGCTGAATAAATGTTCGACAAGAGGACGTAATGTCCAGCGTTCCAGGGTTCTAACACAATCAGCTCCTTGAGCACAAGTTCAGCTAGTTCTGTATCGTGATGTAACCTGCAACCACCTAGTAACGCTCCCCAAACAATGGCATTAGGTGCCATCGGCATACTTCTAATCAACCCATGAGCTTCTTCCAGTAAACCAGCTCGACCAAGAAGATCGACCATACAACCATAATGCTCGACAGTGGAGGAGACAGAATAGACATTCTGCATTCTCTGGAAGTATGTACGACCATCACGGACCAGACCGGCATTAGTACAAGCACAAAGCAGACCAATAAAAGTATTCCCATCAGGACGGATCCCAAGTTTCTCCATTTGGCCGAAGACTCCGAATGTAACATCTACGTGAGCGTTCATGGCCAGCCCACATATCGCAGCGTTGAAAATAACACGGTCTCTCTCCTTCATCTCTCTGAATATCTTCCATGCGGACGACATATCCCCACATTTGGCATACAAGTCAATCAGAGACGTTCCCAAAATGGCATTAGCCAAGAACTCCGATCTCTCCATTAACTTGCTTGCCTGTTCCCCAAAATCCAATGCACCGATACTGGCACAAGCCTGCAGCACACCAACCATCGCGTAACAATCAGGTTTTATGTCTTGTTCTACCATCTTGTCAAATACATCCAGTGCTTCCTTGGGGAAGCCATTCGATGCATACCCCTGAATCATAGCGCTCCAACAAACTATATCCTTTTCAACCATCCCGTCGAACACTCCTCTCGCCTTCTCCACACACCCGCACTTCGAATACAAATCAATCAGCGCCGTCCTTACAAACAAATTCCCCGCCACACCGCACTTCTCCGCGTAGCTCAAAACCCACTCCCCGCTCTCCAAATCCCTGGCCTTCGCGCACCCCAACAGAACCCTAACCACCACCAAACTATCCACCTTCAACCCCTCCTCCACCATCCCTCCAAACAATCCCACACCCTCCCCCATCATGCCCGCCTCCACATACCCGCTAATCATCCCACACCATGCCACCACATTCTTCTCAAACATTCCGTCGAACACCTTCCGCGCATCCCCTAACCGCCCGACTTTCGCATACAAGCACACCAACCCAGTTCCCACGAACACATCCCCATCAAAACCCATCTTCACAACACACCCATGAATCCCAATCCCAACCCTAATCCCATTCCCAATCCTCGCCGCGGCCTTGAACACGAACGGGAAGGTATAGTTATCGGGCAACAGACCCGTAACACATAACGAGACGTAATTGTTGATCGCGTCGTGGAATTGGCCAGTGCCCACTTGGTGTTTGATCATGGTGTTATAGTGGAAGAGATTTGGGCGCTCCAATTGGGAGAAAATGTGATTTGCATATGATGGGTTGAAGGTGAAGGAGGAGACGAGGAGGGAGTTGAGGAGGTAGTTGTTGGTGTTGAGATGAAGGCGAATGAGGCGTGCGTGGGCTTGCTTGAGGTGAGAAAGGGAGATGATGGCGCCATTGGCGAGGAGTTTCTTGAGCTCCAATGCTTTGGGGTTGAGTTGCATCAAACAGAGAGCCTGAGAGGTTTCTGCTTCTTCTTCTTCGATGGAAACTCTGTTTCAACGATTGCCAGCAGAACTCATGTTTTGCGATTGATCAGATATATCGTCCCTCAACAACTGCTTTTTAACGACCGTCCAAATAATCTCGGTCGTATGCGTGTTGTGACAGAAATATCGTCTTAATCACATGACTTAACACAAATATTAACTCAACCATTCTTCTTGACTACTTATGTCAACCTATGAATGGCATTGATGCACATAGTTAGCAGGCATCAAGCTTTGATATACTTAATCATACAGTAACTTCAGTTATAGAGACAGCTGCAATGGGGAACCTGAGAATCTTCGAACACTGAAGAACGACATGAATCAAATAAACGATTTCAATCCAGACAAACATACAAGAATCAGAGTTACACAAACAAGGATGGACAAGAAGGTACAAAAACTGAGCGAAAAAACTCAAGTGTCTTCAATCACGATAAAGCTGATACATCACCTAAGCAAACTGAGCTAATGCTGCAAATCCATTTGCTTGAGGAGTCTCAAAAACAAAAGAGCAATCTACATCTGATAAGCACCAATCTTTCCTGCGAAACCTCCATATTGCAAAGTTGCACAAAAATCGAAGTCATAGCGTTAATTCACTCGGCCACACTTGTTCTGTCAAACCTGCTCGAATAAAATCATTCCAATGACAAATATTGCGTCAAGTCTCCCTTTGTCAAAATGTAAACATTAGGAGAAGTCAACAAAACTGTAAAACAGAATATGAAAACTTGTTGAAAGACATCACTAGAGCGCTTCAACCACACTTGATGCCTAAGTTATTGTCAATTGAACTTGCCTCATGGAGTGGGAGCATGGATGGGTATCAACATTCAACTATCAAGCGGAGTTAACGAATAAGCCTTTCAAAGAAGTTAAGCATGAAATGTACCTTGACTTAATAACTTAGTAAAATATTCAGTCAATCTCCACGACGCCAACTTCCGTATTAACAATCTGCAATGGAGCCAAAAAAAAACATATGAGCCGAAATGACATCAAACAAGATGTTAGCATGAAATGCACCTTTGATATGTACTCTTTCATTTTCTGGCTAATTGATTCGTCCAAAGCTCTCTCTGCGAGTTCATACAAAAAAGTGTTTCCTTCAGGACCATTTGCTTTGGTCTTCTGCAAATATCTAGAAAAAATATGACAGGAAATGACATGAACAGAAATAATCCGGTAACAGAAAGAATTTGTAGCCTGACACAGGATATTATTCAGCAACAAAAAATTAACACAGACCTTTGCTGAACTAGTGACTCGAGAGACAGCTTTGTATTCCCAAAAACTGGGTGTCGTTCGTCCTTTTCATGCAACCCCATTCTCTTCAAAAGATGCCAAAGGTCCTCTTGAAAAACAAGAAAAAGAAATTTAGCTCCTAGAGAATATAATGGATCGTTTTCTGTACCTAATTTACTAATGTTACTTCCTTCAAGCGAAGCTCAGTACTAATTAAAGATCACCTTCCGAGATCTTTCCTCCAGTGAGATGCACAATACTGATGATCACGAAAGTCAATCCATTCAGGTGTGCAGTGTTCAGATCATCAACATGTTTGCTATATACTGCAGCTGGGATTTGACTTGTGATGACATATGTTTTGGCATCCATAACACCTAAAAGTCAAAACACAAATTCTGTTAGTGCATAGCAATCGTGAACAAGAGAAATTCAAGCGGAAAGAGTGCACACATAAATACAGAAACTTATAGTATTTGACATGGAGAAGGATTTTTTTCATCTAGAATGGTGGGCATTTCCTACAAGACTTCAATTTTGGCAGAATATGTCTGCACTAAGAACACTTCCACATAAGCATGGAAAATCTGAGAGTGAAATGTCATACTACAAATCAACATGACAAAATGGAGGGTAGGGCAGAAATCTTGCTACATAGTGAAGAGTGGCTGTTACCAGCTGAAGAACGAGCCCGTTGAAGCTCTTTCATTTCATAACCAAAAATATTCTTTATCTTCTTCCTTGCTTCGTCAATCACAAAAGCAGGGAGAAGATGCTTCTGGTAGTTTTTAGTCACGATTTGAGTCAGCTCTTCCCTCTTAATTGGGCACCCTGAGTTTTGGTGATTTTTAAAGATGACATAGCGGATCACTTCAGCAATGAGCTTGTCCAACTCCTGCAGCAAAGCATTTTAATCACGAATAGCATTTTAATCACGAATGCTAGATAGCCGGGATACTAAAGAACCAAGCACTGTTCTGACTTCTGACCTCCTTCGACAAGTCAAAATCTTCCCTAGAAGCCGCCATTCCTAAAAGGAAATAAAACAGTTAAAAAAGAAATCTGTTTCAGACACTATCGGTACTAATCTCAGAAAATATTCACATCCATTAAGCTTCTTTGTTAGACCAAGCTCAAATGTGCCAACGCAATCTTTTCCCAGACAGGGTTTTTTTCCCATATCAAGATAACGCCCACTGTGGGCTTATACCATAGGTCACATGCCTATGAAATGTGCAGTGACATAATTGGTCGGCAAACATCCTATAAACTCCGTCCTTGCCTCCCACCAAGTTAACGTAGGATTCTACAACAATCCCAATGTCATAATAATCAATTTGAAACATGTCACTAAACACTCTAAGAATACACTGGTGGCAGAAGATTATGCAATCTCTGGAGAAAAATATTAGCACACAAAAACGAATAGAACCAAAACCACGAGATTTAGTAGTCCAGCAAATTTGCAATTTCACAACTCGGATATTATAAGAGAGATAACAGCATAAAACCCCCTTGGGACTCTAGCCTGCGACAGAAGACTCCATACCTTATAAAAACCAGAAATTTTTCCATGTACGGAATCGCTTAAGTTTTATACAATATTCTATACACATGTTCGCGCCAAACCCGTCCGAACACGTTCATCAACCTATTTTAAAACATCGCCATCGTCTGTCGACGTTCCAAATTTTCATAGGGGTTTTACGCTTTTTCCCTTGCTAAACTAGGCTAACAAAACCCTAGGAACCACAGTAATCTCTCAGACACAAATTCCCCAAACCCTAATTCGGCGACAATGTATTACAAAGTTCATCAGCAACAATAATAGTCTCCAATGATGGGAAGTAATCGAAATAGTAACTCGAAATTGGGGATTACAGTAGAAGAGAATCACCTTGAAGTATCTGTGTTTGGTGGCTGGGTTGTGTAGAGAGGGAATTGTGGGGATTATTGGCTGCGAGTGTCGTCGCCTGTGGGACTGGCGGCGTCGGTGTCGTCGACTGGCGGCGGTCGCCGGCGGCCACTCTCTCTCTCTCTCTCTTCCTCGCGGCGCGCGTTGCTGGGAAGAATTTAGGGGGGTTGTAGCCTTCACATCAGAACAAAGTGTGAAATATTATGAAGTAAAAAATGATTTTTAAAAAAACATTAGGGTCAAACATAATTATATAAATTAAATATTTTAATTGAATATATGTTACGAAATGATTATATATTATTTGATATGAAAATGAAATTTATTTTCCTGCATATATAATAGTATAAAGGATTTGGAGAGTCTGTGTTATGACGTAGGTATATCTAATGGCAAATGAACGATTGATATTAAAACAAGATAAATCAAATGTTAAGATTAAAATATTATTTTTTTATCTTAATCATAATTTTTTATCGTTTACTCTCAATCCTTCAATTTTCATTAGGCACATTTATGTCATGACACACAAACTTTTCCTTAATATAAAATACTTAGATTTTGTAAAATATATAATATCTTCATCCTATAAAAAACGCAGCGTTGGCTTAGATCACCGATGAAGTTATTCAAACTACGAATCGTTCGTTGAACGATCAAACATCGTTTTACGTAAAATTATTATAAAATAATAATGATAATTTAAGTTATATACTTCAATCCTGAATTAACGACGTAATTTACGAATAATTAAATTTCTCAAAATACGAGTTGAATAATATAATAATAATATAACATTATATTTTTTTATGGGATGGATGGAATAACATAAAGTTTATCTTAACATTAAGTCGTTTTACTCCTTAATCATGAAGTGAGGAATTTTGACACCTTTTGCGGTTGCTTGTTGGTTAATGTATGAATTCTCTTAATCAGAAGCGATGTGATGATTTTATTTGTATAATTTAGTCTAAGCTTGTGTTTTACTAAGTTATATAAAATCTTCTTTAAACTTCGATATTATGGTAATCATCTTCTTTAAATGGTTGTGTGATTATCGTTCAAGTGCCCCTCGTGGTCAATAAACTCTCTTTACTTATAGTACCACATCATGTTAATACTCCCTTAGTTCCATATGGTTTGCACCGTTTTGACTTTACACACGTGTCGATGTAAAATTTGACACACCTATAACAAAGATTAAATATAATTTTTTATAAATTTATCATAAAACATCAATGATTGTGTAAATTACGTTCTTCAACCTAATATATGTTGCGGGATGATTAGATGTGATTTGATATGAAAATGATACTTATATTCATGTATATAAAATTTGTACATGTTGCAAATTTTATGGCTGTTGTGAAAAATCGATAACCCATTGCAATCAATCAAACAAGAAATATAATGATGAGAATGAGTATCGTACCCACGAAGACCTAATTGTTTCGTATTAAATTTATATTGTCTTAACTTTATTGAGAAAACAAATGAATTGGTGTCTGGATTATAATACTAAGCTAATGCTACTAAATTAAGCTAATTTTGGATTAAAATGTTGATAGATAAAACTCAATAGATAAAAGACCTAAGACTTCGATTTCACCACACGAGTTCAAGAAATGATTCTTAATATTCAGTTCAAATCTAATAAATTTTCACTTTCACGATTGATAGTTAAGATTCCCAACATTATTGCTTAAACTTTTTCGAGTATTAGAAAATATTTCATTTAATTGACAGTTGTAATATCCCTACTCAAATTTGTAAAGACTTGCTTAAATGGTTTGACAGTATTATCTATACCAACAAGGTGCACCTTCCTTTTCGATAATCAATCACTTTAGAACTTTAGAAGTTCGCAGTTAAACATGCTTAACGTGGAGTAATGCTGGGATAGTGACCTCCTAAGAAGTTTATCTGGATGTTTATAAATGAGAACAAAACATACTGAAAAGAATAGCGTTGGTCTGTGGGGTCAGTCCTGAGCCTAAAAAGCCCGGGACATTACAGAGGGGGCGTTACAAAATTAATCTATTAAAGAATCATTAAGCATGATGGATCTCACAATCGCTCAAAGAAAGAACTAAGTAAATTATGTCAGTGAGTAAGAAATGGGAAATTCATGGAAAATTACAATCTCCACCACGTGATAGTTCCCAAGAAAAATCAGTCGACTTGAACGAAATAACAAATAATCAAATCTCTACATCGTAGGCTATATCGAAATCCTAAAAAAACATGTTTAGTTCACGATCGAAGAAAATAAATACATCATAGAGATCATAAACATGGAAAACTCTGTTTATGATAGATTGGATTCCTCTGTCTTCTACTTCGTCTTCGTCATGTCTTCTTCTCTTTTCTTTGTATTTTTTTCTTCTCTCTTTTATGTATTTTTTGATCTCTTAAAAAGGACTTTTGTTTTTTTTTTCTCATAAAAAAGATCTTACAACTATTTCATTTGTGAATAGATTGGATTTTTCTTTCAAAATTTAAAATTAATTTCAGTTAATCTTTAACATCATTTCATTTCTACAACATAAAAAAAAGTTATAATTTAAGTGAACAAAATTCACTTTTATCAATGGCACGGAGGGAGGAGTATCTGGAAACTCATTTTTCAATCCTGGACTAGATATCCATCGCCTTCAAACCAGAAGTCATCGACAAAACCGCAACTAAACCCATTAATCAAGTCCCAAACTAACTATCTCAATTAACACCAAACCCATCCTACAAGTCACACTCTCATTGGCCCCAATCTCGTGAACTCACCCCAAAACTTCCCCTTCTCCTTCTCAAACTCCTAACAAATCCCCAAATCCATCACTGACCGGAGATTCCTTCCCTCAATACCCTAGATTCTCCGACCACCACCATTTTCATCGGCAATCTCCGATCCGACCTCGTTCGTGTTCGATTTAACAATGGCGGATCATGAAACGATGAATCATCCGTCGAGATATGTGAAGTTGACCAAAGATCAGGCGCCGGTGGAGGAGGAGATCAAGCCCGGCGAGCTCAATCAGCCGATCCCGGTTTCTCAGGTGACTTTGAAATGAGACCTATGCTTTGGTTTCTCGTGATTGTGGCTGATTGTTGTGTATTGTGTTGGTTTGTGATACTGGGGGTTTTGACTGGATGTGTGTGGTTCAGTGGTTGGGATTTGATGAATATATGGCGTTGATTTGGAGGATTGGATCTGATCTAGCGTTGATGAGTGGGTTATTTGAGTGTTTGTGAAGAATTGAGGATGACTTCGGGAGCGGATTGGTGAGATTTGGTGACGAAGGGAGGGAATGAGATGAGTGTGAAAAGGATTGTGTAAATGGAAGTTATAGGTTTGTGCTGGTTGGTTACGATGTTCCATTTGCGAGTTATTGATTCTGAACAAATGGATCGGGACATCGGTATCAAGGCTTTGTGATTGTGTTTCTTTTGTTGTCGTTGCTTGTATGCTCGAATCTGATCTTATTTTAAGTACATATTTAATTCTGTTGCGCGATCTGAGGTTGATGTGTTCATTGTTGGTGATTTTAGGAAAATATTATTGTATCAGTTCTACACAATTTTACGGTTGGTATTTTCCAATTGTTTGATGATCATCATAAACCATGCCTAGTCTCAAAGGTAGCTAGTGATGTGATCATACACTTCAGGAGCGGAAGTCGTAAGGTTGCTTCATCTCGTGTAGACATTTTAGGGTAGTAGTACGAATTCCTTGATGCATCAGGCTGAGAAGTAGGGAAATGTGTTGGAGTCCTTCTATTGTCTAGATATCAATCCTTGCTATTGCTTATGGGGAACGTGTGAGATGGTAGAGTGTTGAACTTTACAGAGAACAGATGCCAAGGAGAATAATGTTAACATTTTGAATGGGTGTCACTCCGCAATGTGAAGGAAAATGACTGTTGCAGGGTTTGATAGTTAGACGACAGCAAGTATGTGGGAAATGCTGATAACTTTTATGGGAGTTCTGTAAATGATTCTGGGGTTCTCCTGAAGAGTTTTGTTGCCTTCATATATTTAAAAATGAACTATGCTATACCCCTAGACTTTTCATACTATATTGATCTCCATTGATTGCCATGCGGAGAACCAGCTTCTAGATTTTAGATGCTGAAAGAGGTGCTGCTGGTAGTACTTTCAGTTGTCATTATAGATGATTCTGTAAATAACAGTAGATGTTTCCTTGACTTTTTATTTGTTGTAGAAGTCTTTCTTTTTATGTATGGTTGCAGTTGCATGCTCCTTTCATTAACTAATTTCTTTGGTTTGAATAGTTGTCTGTTCGCAAGTGTAGTGAATGTGGGCAGCATTTACCTGAGAGCTATGAACCTCCAGCTGATGAACCCTGGACAACAGGAATTTTCGGTTGTGCAGAAGACACTGAAAGTTGTGAGTGTCTCACTTTCCTTTCACAATCTTACAATTTTGTGCTCGTATTCCCCATGAGATGTTTAGTATGAAATATTTCCTGCAATAGCCACCTATAAACTGCATGACATGAAATAATGAAATGCATGAAATGAAGTGCATAATTCCAGGTACATCCACTACATCCTATTCGTTAAACAATGTATGACATCTTTCTGATACGATATCTTAGCTGTCTTAGCCGATAATTAAAAAAACATTGTTGTATTGCAGATTTCATTTTAATTCTAATGTTCTCATATGTTTCTACAACATTTTAGAGATGTTCTGTTTTCTTAACATTTTATCCGATGGCTCACAGTTGTATATCATCACTTGACTTTTCCTTGAACAGGTTGGAGAGGTATTTTTTGCCCATGTGTTCTTTTTGGACGTAATGTTGAGAGGATGAGGGATGATGATATGCCTTGGACTACACCATGCATTTGTCATGCTGTCTGTGTTGAAGGTGGCATAGTGCTCGCTGCTGCCACAGCTGCCTTCCATGGTATTGACCCGGGGACATCGTTTCTTGTTTTTGAGGGTCTGGTCTTTGCCTGGTGGATGTGCGGAATCTACACTGGTCTTGTTCGGCAATCTTTGCAGAGGAAATACCATCTCAAGGTGATATCTCTTATCTGGTGTACGCTTGACAGCTCTTAGATTATGCCCCTTTTTTAAAAAATCAAATTCATAGGTTATTGAACTCTGTTGTCTTATGCCTCGTTCGATGGTATCTACTCTCTTTATACTCAAATACAGTATCATTCATCAAATTAGCAGAGCTATCTACGAGGTCGAAAAATTTCCTCAGTTATCTTGTGCCTGATTTCTAACATTGAATGTCGAGTACCCTGTGCTGAAAGTTTTTAGTTTTGCTTAATCTGAAAATATCTGCAGAACTCCCCATGCGACCCATGCTTGGTACACTGCTGCATGCACTGGTGTGCTTTATGCCAAGAGCACAGGGAGATGAAATCACGTCTCTCTGATGATGCGATCTCCCCCATGACCGTCGTGAATCCTCCTCCAGTCCAGCAGATGACTACTTCCCAGGATCCCGCTGCTTCCTCGGCAAAGAGGGAGAATGATGATGACAGTGCCAGTCTAGAAATGCAGGCTTTGTAGACTCGTCTTCCAGACTGTTCAAGGAGAGCCGTGTAAAGATTATTGAGATGATATATATCTTGAAGGGCATGGCTTGCAGTCAGCCTTTGGTTTATGTACTCTTTGTTTCTTAGATACTACAGAACTCGCTATCATGAGATTCTTCTTTCGGTTTATAGCTGTTGCCTGTTCTTGGCCAGTCTGTTGTGGTTGCATTTGAGTTTTGATAGGAATCAGCCTGATTTTGTCAAAGCTGATCTTGATGGATTGCTGGTTTCTGTTAGTCTAGTAATCCTCTATGAACTGAAATGTCTCTTGGGGCTTGCTGCATCGATGTTTTCTGTTCATCTTGTTGTGTTGATGGTAAATGTTCGGAAGACGATTGTTCCTTTCCGAATCGAGCTAGGAAGGACTATAAATGGAAGTCATTTGTTTTCTTTATTTATAGAATTCGAACTCAAGATTTATTTTTAGAGAATTACGTTTCTTACAACCTGATCGAACAGACGGTTGTAAAGTATTCGCTTATCAACATTGCTTTTACCAAATTATCCACAGTAATAAATCACAATCATCCGAGAACAACACGCCTCATACGGGGTATGGTATATATTGCATGCAGAAAGAATGTGAAACCCTATAAATCGAACCCTAGAATCACCCCAAAATCGCATCCATGGACGCTCAACAAGCTCTCCTCGACGAACTCATGGGCACAGGTAACACACTCTGCAATTCTCTCGATTATGAATCGTAATCGAATCGTGATGAGATAGTGTGGTGTCTGATTGATATGCGTGTGTTGAAGGTAAAAATTTGACGGAGGAGAAGAAAGGTTACCGGGAGATAAAATGGGATGACGAGGAGGAGTCCGATCTGCTCAGCGATCGATTCCGTCTAATCGCCATCTCGATTGCTGAATCTGAAGGTGTTCTCCTTCTCTCGTCATGCTCTATTAATGTCTGATCCTTTTCATGTGTCTCATGTGTTCATGTGATGCTTCTGTTGAATTTTATTTTTTTTCAGCAAAGAAAATTGGAATGGAGATTTCGGAGTCGATTGTTGCTTGTGTTGCCGCTATGGCATTCAAACATTCGAGTACATTTTCTTCCGTATTCTATGCTTTGATTTGGTTTTCGATTATCCAATTTCTAACCGCAGCTCGTTTTGTGGTTTCTGCTTTCTGCATGTATACCGAGTTGTTAATTTTTGCTGGTTTGATTTGTCTAATCTGGTATTGTAGTTTGCAACTGTGGGTGGCAGGAAATTTGACGGCATGTTATGCTCTATATACTTTCTGGATCTGCTCATACCTGGGGAAGATACTATGCTTTCTTTTTCCTGGATTAGGAACAGCATGAAAACATTGTTGGAGATTGAAATTTGTTTGTATTGTTTCATGAAATTCGTACTTCATAACATCCAACAATCATTACCCTACGTTTTCAGTTTTAAAATATTTGTGGAGGCAAATTTGAATTCGTTTTTAGCATGAACTCCAATCAGAAAACCAGTAAATTACTGTAGACTTGTGTAAAATAAACTGGACTAGATGGCAAGTCTTGTTCATTTGTATCGGGTAGACTTCTTGCTGATGGTTTATAATAAATATAGATTTTCCTGAATGGTCGGAACTTTCCTTGGTTCTTACATCGTCTCTATGGATGTCTCTCATGGTATTTGTTGCTTTTGACACTATAAATAAGCATGGATGCCGACATCTATGCTGCATTTTGAGTTTGCTGGAGAGTAACTTGATGAAAGGACCTTTTGCTATGTTAGTTTATAAATGTAAATTTCTTGATTGGTTGGAAATTTTCTTGGTTCCTACATTGTCTCTACTTATACATCTCATGGTAGTTGTTGCTTTTGACACTATAAATAAGCGTGGATGCCGGCATCCGTGCTGCATATCGACTTTTCTGCTTGCAGGAGAGTAACTTGGTGAATGAATCTCATGTTTCCGAACAGATCATCTGGCAAAGGACCTCGAGCTATTTGCTCATCATGCAGGCCGTAAAATTGTTAATATGGAAGACGTTATCATAGCAGGTAACTTTCATCTTAGTTATTTGTCTTTAAGATAAAAATGGTAATACTGGCATATATCACTAGATCTGGGCGATGTAATGCAAATGACACCACACAACATTTTCAAATGATAGGGTGAAAGAGTTAACCCATGTACTCCCTCCGTTCCATAATATAGGAAACGTATTGGCTCGACATGCAGATTTATGTGTGTTGAATTTGTATGGAATTTGATGAAGAAAGAATAGTTTTTGAGTGGTAGTAGGGTTTACTGTAGGTATATCCCAATCATGATGGCATTGAAAAACATCTCAGTTGTCAACAACAGAAGTAAGGTTGTGTATGAGTGCATCTAACCCTCTTGCCCCCATGCCCCCTGACCCACCGTGTCTATGAACGCACCTGGATTGTGTGTATTTCTCTTTTACTATCAAGAGATTTAGTAAAATTAGTGGTTTATGTTTCTATAATGCACTTATGCATGTATGACACCATATGACTACCTCAGAGAAACAACACGTGTAGTATTATCTTGTGCTTTTGCTTTTGGTTTATTTAACTGTCCTTGGCAAGAACAAAGTCAATCCAACTAAGCTGGCGTATTTTCATAGTATGGACTTCATATAGGTTGCATAAGTTTTTTTTTCATTTTATCGATTATTGATACTACATTACTGACATCATAAGGAAAGGAGGTTAATACGTATTTTTTCATGTTAATTCTTATTTTTATAATGTGTTGTATGCTCTTCAAGTAACTAGATTTTCATCTTATGTTCAGCGCATCGAAATGATACTCTAGCTTTGTCATTAAGATCTTTTGGCAATCATTTGAAAAC
This sequence comes from Drosera capensis, assembly GCA_001925005.1. Lineage (NCBI taxonomy): Eukaryota > Viridiplantae > Streptophyta > Magnoliopsida > Caryophyllales > Droseraceae > Drosera > Drosera capensis. The sequence continues at coordinate 52,766 of LIEC01011864.1, forward strand.
AAAAGACCCTCAAGTGGAAAAAAGGAGAAGGAAGGCTTCAAGAAAGGAAGACAAAGACAACCCAAGTGCAGCTCATGTTGTTGCTGACGTAGATTCTTCCTGACTTGCTATTTACTATTCGTAAGTATATCATATTACAGGTGTTTTTAACCTTCAGAGGAACATAGTTACAGGTTGCAGGTATTGGTGTTGACATGCTAAATTGATCATCATGGCATGATTCCATCAAGAATTTTGTTCTCTGTACGCTACAAGTAGTTGTTTTGCTATAGTGTTTTATTTTTCCTTTTAGTTTTCATTGATGCAAATAAAACATCTCCTGTATAAACATACATCTCTTTAAATTTTCAATGCATTTGGTAGAAAAGATCTGACATCGAATAGTTCATTTTTAAGTTGGTGAATGGCATCTGTTACCGATTGCTGAAGTGTTATTTTCCCTATAGAATCTTTAGAGAATCTGCGCAATGGGCAAGTTGGAGTTCCCCATGTACATATTGGAAGTTTTGTTCAGACACAAGAGGCTGTAATTTTGTATTTGTCTATTGATAAATGGGCTTGAAATTATTGTATTAGCATTGCATTTGGAAGTTTGCTTTTGCTTAATTTGACGCCCAACAGTTCTTTGATTTCCCTTTTTTCTGCAGATAAGCAGTGGAGGAGTTTGAACTTCATGCTTATTGTAACCAATATGCTAGCATATAACTGTATCATATAAGAAGAGTTGTTGCTAGATGGGCTTGATCGAGGAATCGATTGAGGAGGTCAAGGACAAAAGGGCATTGGGAATCCGATTCATTGAGTACGTCAAGAATGAAAAACTCTCTTTTCGCGTGTACCAAGGGACTGTTTTGATTGTAACATTTTTTGCATATGCCACTTATCATCTAGCTCGGAAAACCACTGGAGTAGTGCAGGGTGCCCTTGAGCCCTCGTCGAATACAAGCTTGAAGCTCATTCCATTTTGGAGGAGCCCCTTCCATGGTTCGGTGGGATTATATAGCAGTGGTTGGGAACCATTTGATGGCTCGAATGGGACGGATTTACTTGGTTACCTTGATGTTGCTCTCTTGTTGCTATATGCTTCTGGGCAGTTCTTCTCTGCTATATGATGGTTCTTCTCTTGTTGGTTACCTTGATGTGTGTGTGTGTGTGTGTCGTTCATATGTTTACTTCTATTCCAAGATCTGAGGTTAATGTGTTCGTTGTTGGTATAGGAAAATGCTTCGGTATCAGTCCTACACACATTTGTACGGTTGGTATTTTTCCAATTCCTTGATGATCATCATAATTCATGTCCTGACTCAAAGATTGCTATTGATGTTATTATCCACTTCAGGACTGGTAGTCATAAGGTTGCTTCATCGCAGGTGGCCATTACAGGGTAGAAGTCCGAAGTACTGACGAATCAGGCTGAGAAGCAAAAAAAATATGTTGGGAGTCGTTCAACTGTCCAAGTGTTACTAATACTTAATAGCTGTCGTGTCCTCTTCTTCCGGATTATAGCTGTGGCGTGCTCTTGGTGAGCCTGTGATCGTTGCATTCGAATTTCGATTGGAACCGATCTTGATGGATTGCTGATTTCTGTTATTCTAGTAATCCTCTCCGAAATGAAATGTCTCCTAGGGCTCTCTGTGTGGACGTTTGCCGATCATCTTGTTTTGCAGAGCATACATGGTTGTTGGACGATTGTTTCTTTCTTAATCGAACCGGAAAGAATCCATGAAAAGAGATAAAAGTTTTCTCGGTGCCTGTTTGAATCGAGCAACTTGAGAGTTATTGTTAAGAAAACCAAGTTGTTTAACAATGTGAACAAATAGATGTTTGTAACATAGTCTCTTCGTCCCTGTATGTAGATAGAACTGAGAGAAAGAATGTTTGTAGAGAGAATTGAACTCCTCATGTGCATTTGCATTATTGGATTATCTAAAATAGTGATTTGTGTAAAATGTAAAAAGTAGAGTGCTAATGTGATATAAAATTGAAAAATATTGAAAAAATGTGTTGGAATGTGTGTTAAAATATACAAGTTATAAATTATCATATCATTATAGTATTTTCTATTTTTATAAATTAATTTATTATAATATTATGTATAATGAAAAGTGAAAAGCAAATGGAAAAAAAATAAAGATTCTGATAAAGTATTCTTAAACATTTTTTTAAAAAAAAATTAATATATTTTGTGAGTGAAGATGCAACATATAGGCTGAATAAAATAGAATCGAATACACCCCCATATTCCCTATATATAACAAAATTTTCATTTTCAACGATCTATCCATACACCTACATCACTTCCATACCGTTATACTCCATGCGTTTCGTTTATGTGAGATAAATACAACACATGTCTAAACAGTGATAATGATCGAACAACTTATCTTGGGTCCACATTCAGGGCCCATGGGCTTTTGGGCTCATCAATTAAGACTACAAGATCAAGTTTACGAAGACGACGTGGCAAAACGTGGGAAGGAATCTCTGTAGTAAAAGGAAGGGATTATTCCCATGGAATATTCTTCTTTCCTCTCCTTCACCCACGACACACCATTATTTTTCGAAGTCACTTCTCTAGTAATTTACCAAAATGGAGCTCCATTTAAACAAAAATAATTAAAGTGGGTTAGTAAATGATTTTTTCCAATAAAATACTATTTCACCTGTTCAACTTAAAAAATATATATTAAAGTGGGTTAGCAATATTACGTGGGATCATCACAAAATATATATTGTTATAATATATTTTTAAAAAATATAACTCACGTATAGATAGATGGTGGTATATAATTTTGGACCCAAATAGTAAATGAATTTTTGTTTGGTAGTGATAAAGTGAGAATGGGTCGCGTGAGACTGCTGTGAGAGTTATTGAATGAAGGAATGGCTCAAATTTATGCTTCTACGAAATCAGATACTCTGAATTTCATTGTAAGATAGTAGAGGAAAATCGCAAGGGATTGAGCATTAATTTTAGGTGGCTGAGGAGTTATGAATTTTGGTGAAGCTCCAATTTCAAGACAAATAACAAGATTAAGCTTTACGTTCCATTGATTTGGGATAATGGACCCACCTCATCCGTCCAAGTGTTTTTATTAGAATGTCTCCAAATGTCGATTTCCTAATCTTAGGATTAAGAATTTCTTTTGACTAATGTTTGATATAAAAACATTCAATAAAACACAAAAAACGAATTAAATAAATTATATCGTATCTCATCAAGACATACAACTAAGATACTTGTAACTTATAAAACCAATCCTATACCTTTCTCGATTTAAGTACATTGTAAAACGCATTCATCAATTCAATCAAAACCAACAAACACCACACTAATCAACCTAATTATTGTAGCGTAAGAGAAGTAATGACTCAAAACAATGGGAAAAGGGGCAAAATGGTCAACAAAACTATAGAACCATTACAAAAAGAAACACTACTTCAACAAGGCACCAAATTTCAATCGGTTGCAAATACGCTGTGTCTTCGATCCCTGTATTTCCACTGTTTGTTTCCAATTCCCATACAACAACAAAAACCCAACAACAAATATATATTTTGATTCGTTGAAGCAAATCTCAAGCAAGAGCAGAGTCAGATAATCAAAGAGAAGCAAAGAAAACAGCGAAGTTCAAGCTTTGAGGTATCTATTCAAATAAGTATGTGGTCAACATTGAAGGAATGGGATGGTTTTGTGTTGTTGGATTGAGTTGTTTTGATTTTGGGGTTTTGATTTATTTGCTTTGTGGATTCAAAGATGAGATCTTTTTGCATATGGGTATCATTGATTTGTGAGTATTTGATGGTGGCTGGTTGAGATGATTGGTGGGTTTGGTAGGAAATGCTGGGTTTTCTTGGGAGGAAAATTAATGGGGATGAACAAAGGGATTGATAGATCATTTTTATAGTTGTTCTGTTAATTCGAGCTTCTTTTTAGCAAGCAAATAATATAGTCAAATAGGGTTTGAGCAGGACCAGAGGAGATGTTTCTAATACTCAATTAACTTTTTTCAGATTGTTCGTTGATAGTTTCAGATAGGATCACTAAACATATGATTTAAAGATGGATTATTTATGATTGAGACAAGTCTTTCCGAACTTGGCATCTTATATCCTGTTACTTGCAAAAAAGATTAATCGCATGATATATGGACTATTGTTGTGTATGAAATGCGACTTTTCACAAGAATTGATTACTAATAGGCTTTTAGTGGTTCGTTTTAAAGTTGGAGAATAACATCTGTTGCTCAACGCCCCAGTTACATACGGGACAATGCTATTTTTCACGTTGCAAGAGTCTGAATAAAGATTTGTATTCTTTGCTTGACTATTTATAGAATGTAAGAGAATCTGTGCAATGGGCAAGTTGAGGTTGTCCATGTACATTTTTGAACTTCTGTGATTTTGTATTGAAATGATTTGTATATATGTCCATTGATTAATGGACTTGAAAGTATTGCATTGGCATTGCATTTGGAAGTTTGCTTTTGCTTTGATGTCCAACAGTTCTAATACCCCTTATTTGCAGATCATCAATTTGATGCTTATCGTGACCAGTGTATGTAGCTATATCTTATAAGAAGAGTTGGTTGCTTGAGCCTAGATGGGGTCGATTGAGGAGGTCAAGGACAAAAGGCCATTGGGTATTCGATGCATTGAGTACGTGAAGAATGAGAAACTCTCCTTCCACACATACCAAGGGATCGTCTTGATTGTAACGTTTTTTGCATATACAACTTACCATCTAGCTCGGAAGACCACGAGTGTGGTCAAGAGCGCCCTTGACCCCTCGTCGGATACAAGCTTGAAGCTCATCCCATTTCAGAGGAGCCCCCTTCATGGTTCGGTTAGCTTATCTAGCAGTGGTTGGGCACCATTTGATGGCTCGAATGGGACGGAGTTGCTTGGTTACCTTGATGTTGCTTTCCTCCTGTTTTATGCTTCGGGACAGTTCTTCTCCGGGCAGCTGGGAGATAGGATGAACTTGCGGGTTTTCTTGACTATTGGAATGGTCGCGACTGGGTTCTTCACAGCTTGCTTCGGTTTTGGCTACTGGTTGAATATCCACAACTTCTTCTACTACTTGTTTGTGCAAATGCTTGCTGGTTTGTTCCAGTCCACTGGCTGGCCATCTGTCGTGGCAGTAGTTGGAAACTGGTTCGGAAAGAGCAAGAGAGGCTTAATCATGGGTATTTGGAACGCTCACACTTCGGTGGGAAACATCATGGGTTCCTTAATCGCCTCAAACCTACTGCAGTTTGGCTGGGGCTGGTCTCTGCTGGTTCCTGGTATCATCATCGCCTTCATGGGAGTCATTGTTTTCTTGACATTGCCTGTCAGCCCTCACTCAGTTGGGATTGATGCACATCATCATATCAATGATGCTAAGACTTCGGTGAAGGAATCATTGACGGAACCTCTTGTGGATACAGAAGAGGATGATATAGGGGCTGATGAAGAGGAGAGAGCTGTCGGGTTCATAGAAGCATGGAAGATTCCTGGTGTTGCGACTTATGCTTTCTCCCTGTTCTTTGCTAAACTGGTTGCTTACACATTCTTGTATTGGCTTCCTTTCTACATCAGTTATACAGGTACTTATTCGTCGTTCTTCCCCTCTTATGCTTGATTTAACTTGCGCTCTCGATTTATAACCTTGTTGTAAAGACTAGCAGACTAATCTCAAGTATTAAACTGATCTTGCTTATTTGTTGCAGAGATTGGTGGAGAGTATCTATCTAGTGAGACTTCAGGGGACTTGTCTACCTTATTTGACATTGGAGGTGTGCTTGGAGGAATCCTTGCTGGTTACATCTCCGATCAGCTCAACGCTAGAGCAATCACAGCGGCTTCATTCGCATACTTATCAATTCCCGCTTTGTTCCTCTACAGAAGCTTCGGCTACATCAATCTATACATAAACGTCATCTTCATGTTCATATGCGGACTCTTCGTCAACGGACCCTATGCTCTCATCACCACTGCAGTTTCAGCTGACCTTGGGACGCACAGCTCGCTCAAGGGGCATTCTCGAGCCTTGGCAACTGTCACTGCTATCATAGACGGAACCGGCTCAATAGGTGCTGCCGTTGGTCCCTTATTGACTGGTTATATTTCTACCATTAGTTGGACTGCGGTGTTTACGATGCTGATGGCCTCAGCCTTTGTGTCGGGCTTGCTTCTTACTAGGCTAGTCGTGGCGGAGGTTAACGTTAAAGTTGAAAATTATAAGACAATGAGAGGGCAAAGGACAAATGGCGCCCAAGTGGCTTGATGAGTTCAGCAACATAGCTGGACTATATTTGGTTGGTCTTTTTGTTCATACTTTGTACTGTTTGAATAAGGGAATGCCACGAAAGGCCGCCTCGACAGGCTTCATTGGTGGATAGGGGTCGGATGATCACCGGGAGTTTATGACAAAATGGAATGATAGGGTCATCTGAGTTTTACCAAGAGATGTTTGCAAGATATCAATATTCAGGTCATTGGTTTGTTAACAGGATGAAAGACAGAATAAGCTGTAACATCATGTTCCCTTTGTCTGAGCGTTTTTCAGAGACATCGAGGATATGTCAGCTCGTGTTCAACCCATTGTAACGTATTCCCTTATGAAGGGTGCTAATCACCCCCATATCTCACCCCCTTCCTCACTATTTCCCTCAAGGGGATGAGGTGGGGAGGAATGAGATGTAATTGTCTTCTGTTATATCATAATGTTTCATAGAGTTGATTTTGACACCATGAACGTTATCCAAACCTATCATTTGTCACGTCAGTCGAATGTCTCGTTTATGACTATTGAGGCTTCTCATACCCACACATACTTTCCAGAGAAATGTTTACTTTCAGACTTTGAGCCGAAAGACAAAAAAACCATCGCACAAAGATCGTCTTTTAAATGCTGAAAGTAGAAAAGGACGGAGCTTTGGCCAACTTGGACCATACACAGCACGGGTAGGCTCATTGTAAGATTCCTCGACACATCATGTGAAAGGGAAGGGTATCCCGGTCACTTCACCCTCTCCATCCGCTGCGTCTCAGTATTTCCCGGGCTCTCCGGCCCATTTACTTCTCAGTGTCATAATTTTTTCAATAATATATAATTAAGATATTTTATTTTTATTGTTAATAATGTTAATAAAATAAAGATTTTTCATCAATGATTAAAATTAATAATTTAACTTATCATTAACATCTTATAATAATTTAAAAGAATATTTTATCATCATACATTAAACTTCTACAAAATATATCCTTATAAAAAAATAGGATCAATAAAATATGTCATGGACTCATGATCAAATGTGTTTGCTCTGCAAAGCTATAATATTTTTCCATTAATTTTGTTCTAATAAAATTGTAATGTTTGGATCATGTTTATATATGAAAAATATTTTAACTTTGATTACATGATAAAGATATTTTTTTAATTTTTATTTTTTTATAATATTGATTGATGTGCATAAATTTGAATTATTTTTTCTAATTCTAATTCTCAATAAAATAATATTTTCCCCCCACACCTATTTCAAATTCTAATCAAATAATTCCGATAAAAATTTTCAAAAATAAAAACATCACGAATAATTGTGGATAAAAGATTTAAAAAAAAAAAAAAGGGACGGACGGATACCCTGATGGTGGCCCATTTTTCTTCAGATTTCCATTTTACCCCTACTCCTACCCGGTTGGCCACTCCCCCTTCTTTGACCCGTCTGCCCTTTTGTCCATTATCCACACACACCTCGTTCTTCATCTCTATCTCCGTTTCCATCACCACTCTCCCCCTCTCAATCATCCAGCTCCCAACCATGGCCGGCTACACCACGAAATTCGAGATCATCGACCGCCGCCACCACAATCACCACCACCACCGCTTTCCATTCTCCTCCTCCGACGATGACTTCTTCCACCACACCGCCGCCGCCCTCGACCTCATCTCCCCAATTCCATCTCTCCTCGACCTCGCTTCTTCTCATTACCTCATCGATTTCCCTTCTCTATTTCCAGCCACCAAGGATCTGGTGTACCAGATCGAGACGACGACGACGCCGTTTCACTCGAAGTACACTCATCTCCTCCGTCGAGTGGAGTCGTCGACGGAGCAGCAGCTGTATTTGAGGGGACTGAGTGATCGGGTTTCGGATCTGGAGGCGAAGTTCGAGAGGCTGCTGGAATCGAAAGCGAAAGAGAAAAAGGGGAAGTACAAGTGGACAGCCGAGATTGAACATGATGGGAAGGAGAGGAAGTACAGGTGGACGGCTGAGATTGAAACTGGGAGGAAAGAGAAGGAGAGGAAAGGGAAGAAAGAGAAGGATGGAGGAGAGGAGAGGAGTTACAAGTGGACGGCGGAGATCAAAGGGAAGGAAGGAGAGGAAGGAGAGAGGAAGTACACGTGGACGGTGGCGGATGGCGGAGGGGAGAGGAAGTTGAAAAAAGGAGAGAAGAAGAAGAGTGTGGCTAGGGTTGTTGAGATCGAGGAGGGGTTTGGTGATGGAGGACTTATCTTGAGAAAGGTATATATGTAGTGTGATTTCTGTTTTGGATCGTCTGTGGTTGAATGTGTTCGATTTGTTTCGTGTGAGATTAATCGAAACTTATGTGACTAGAACATTCATAATGTCGGAGCGTACTATTAGGATAACGTGACCAGTTGTGGAAATCTATCTTTGAACGGTGGAAGAACTTAACAATGCGATTATGATCTTATGCAACGGATCTGCTAGCATGAGGATAGTGTGCCTCTCTATTTCTGGAGCTAGAGGTTGTTGATGATTTACATTTGAGAAGATGCTTTCGTGGTTATCGTTATTCCAGTCAGATGCGTTATTATTTTCAGGTAGAATGCTTGGGGTTTTAGTCTCATGGATGGTCCTGTACCATGTATCAAAGGCGGTACATACTATGAGAAAGAGAGCCGCATGATTGATTTGGAGAAAGTTACATTTGTGTGCAAAAGGAAATGCGACTACCTTGTAATGACTTCCAAATATTTAGCATGTTTGGTATGGCTTTGGATTTCTGTTTTGGATTCTCTGATTAACGAATTCAAACTATTTGGTATGGCTTTCTGCTTTCCAAATGAAGAATCAGAAGCAGAAAAGTGAAATCCAGAAAAAAGTGGATTTCAATTTTTGATTCCTGATTTTTTCGGACAGAATGTTTCAAACCTCCTTTTCTGATAATCATTTTATTTAACGTGATGATTTTAGCTTTGGATTCTGATTTTCAAATTCTGTTACTGATTCTGGATTTCACGAATTTGAGCATCTATACCAAACAGCCCCTTTGGTTTTCCATTCATCTTCGTCCCATTGCTTCATCTTGTAGCACAGCACAGCTGCACATGCATTGTCCGTGGTGGTTCAGGACCAACCATGAATTTGTGTTGGTCTGGTGGAGCTTTTGCTGGGTGTTCACGAGCATTCTATGGTTTTCAAGGCTTCTATTTTATGGAACTAGTTATGGCGTGCAAGGACTGTATAGCGAATGAATTTATGCTATGGAGCTGAGATGCTGTGTTTGATCTTGCAAATGAGTTTGTCACACAGCAAGTAAAACCTTTAAAATTGATGGACGGGGATTTCCTTAGTCTGTTACATTGTTGTACTGTACGTGGTGCCTTACTGCCTTACCTCTCCTCTGTATATCTAATCTGGGTGAAATTGTTGAAAGATCCATATGTGACTGACTGTTCGTCCTTGTTGTGTGTTGATTTTTATTGAACCTTTCGGAGGATCTTTATGGCTGTACCTTGTTTTGAACAATAGGCTTTTGCCAAGAGAGCTGATGCTTCTATCCGCAAGGGAAAGAAGAAGGAATTCTCGCCACAAGATGCTGCTTTGATGATCCAGATTAACTTCAGGGATTATTTGATTCGTAGATCCCGTGCTCTTCGTGGCCTCAGGGAACTTGCTATTGCAAAAACCAAGCTAAAGGAGATAAGGGCATTGTTCCACAACTTCTCCTATTGCACTCGTGTTGCTCGTGATGCTGAGGAGCGCCAGAAGTTCACTGAGAAGATCATTGTGCTATTGCTCACAGTTGATGCCATCGAGGTAGGTTCTGATTTTTTCAGATCGTACTGCTTCCATCTTGCACTTTTTGTACTGTAGCTCTTTTAATTCTGTTTGCTCAAGGACTCTTCTAGTAGTTGACTGGTTACAAGTCTTTTACGTTGGTAGTGGTTTGTGTCAATAATTTCTACGATATGAATACCGAAAGCAGTTGCACAAAGTCAAGATGGCCATGGATTATGCAAAGAACAAACAATCAAAGACATAAACATGACTTGTGCAGTTGTGCGGAATGGTGACGAAGAGTTTCACTCTTAATTGGGTTTCACAGTTGCAAGTCAATCTCAAAAACGGGTGGAGGATTCACTTAGGCTAGCTATTATTTACACATTCAAGGAGAGAAGCCTTACCCTCATGCCCCAGTGCCAACTTCTTAGTTCCGATCCCTGAGAACTTCAGTAGTACAAAATCTTGGTGTCCAGACCGCTTAGCCGCAATACCAGCCCCTTTTCATCTTACTATGTCATCTCATTCGATTAGAGGATTGTGTCCAGGATTAGCTTATGGCATGCCTCTTTTACTGTGACAGGGTGCTGATTTGATGGTGCGTTCCGCTAAGAAGTCGATGGTGGATGAACTGGAGGCCATGCTTGACGTGGTGGATCCACACCCTACTGGGAGATCTCTTTCGATCCGTAGGAGGACATTCGATTTGCCCTCTGGTGGCATTCAGAAGGAACTTGCAGAAGGAGTTGCAAGCGTTGTCCAGCTGCTTGATGAGAGCGAATCCTGCTAAGCTTCGAGCAATTTCTTTCAGCTAGCGGAGGTTTGTTGTTACACCTTTTTTTCGAGGAACTAGGTTCACTTCTTGCTGAGTCCTTGTCTTCGCGTGGAAGCATATTTTGTGTTCTGGTTTGTTTTAGCAAATTTTCCTGTGTTCTTGCCTTTGCTGGGAGTCTAGTCTAACTTGTGCCGTGTCCCAGTTTATGTCTTGTGCTTTCCATGACAATGTAACCTCAGATCTATGTTGTTTCTGAATAATCTTGTGTTTGTACCATAGTTGATTTTCCGCGGTTGATTATCAATTCCCAGTGCATCATGTCATGTGTTGCAAACAATGTCTTCGACTGTTGTATTAGACTTGCGGAAGAACAAGACGCACTGAGACCCAAAGCAGCATCCTCATTTGTGAATTCCATCTATGCCAGACAGAATGGCAGCAATAATCCATAATCGTAGCGACCTTCTCGAGAACATGTCGACTGGGGTATTGAGGGATAGTACTTAAAAGAGTCAACCATGGCGACCATGATACTTGTTCTGGTTCATAACAAGAAAAGGATGAATTTGAATCGTTACCGACTATAGTTTTGTTTCCTGAACTGTATGTCGAGGTTCTCGTGAACGTGGGACTGCAGCGTCTGGAGGACCAGCTTTCTTTGCTCCCCAGTCCTTGTGATGACAAGAACCTAGTGAATCAGTAACGTAATATATTAATCTTTGTTATTGGGTCGTTATCCAAAATCATTTTTGAGACTCGTCATTTTTTGTAAAGATTAGTGTTCAATCGGTTATTGAGATCGATTGATTGAATTTTTCTTGGGATTGCATTGATTCGAATGTTTATTGTGAGTGGATGGCAGAGTTTGTAAATAGAGTGTATGTCAGGGTTAGGATAGTCCATTCATTGTAGCTATAAGGATAGAATAGTCATTTCATACAAATGGCTATATGATGGCGATGTGTAACACCCTCACGAATCATAATGTAGATAATATTCTCTCTCTTCATTCCCCCTCTCTTTCGTGTTTCATTACCTTTCATTGAAATCAGATTCAATTTCCCTCAAGTTTCCGCCATTGAAGAACATTCGATCGAATACGAATCGAGTTCTTGATTAAGGTTTGAAACCTCATTTTTCAAGCTGACAATTTGACCTAACACCGACCGACCAATATTATTTCTTTCATTGCTTTGATCAAACTTACTCGCACATGGAGGAGGACTATCATTCATTTTTGTTATTACTTTAAATTAAACTTGTTTAGAGCAAGTCTAATGAGATAGATATACGAGATGACAAAGCTATATTATAGCAATATACAAGCTTAAAGCACTCCGTTAGGATCGCTTTTTTCATACAAATTTTAGCATTAGCCAAATATTATGTTATATATAGCAACACATTTTACAATGACATAATTTGACATTTCATCTACTTTGACAAGAAGAAAATAGGATAATCTCATCTTATATATGTGGTTTTTTTCATATCCATGCAATTTGCTCATATCCAAATTATAGCACGAGTTTCACTGGAGTAACATTGACAAATTTTAACAAACCGACATTATTCATGACCAAATTTTAGCTTTAATTATTCTAATATTGTTAGTAGATTAGTTCACATTAATCAAAACAAGAAACAGAATCAAAAAATAGGGGATAGTAAACTTAGTTGTGGGGAGGAATCTCTCTATCTTTAAAACAGAATTATCCCATCCTAGTGATATTGGTTATTAGCAATCTACCTCTCAAGATATGGCAATAAAAAAAAACACTTTCGAATTGGAGCACACCAAACTCGAAGGGACGTCGTACCCTTTGGTGTTATGAACTCTCCTGAAATGGGCTTTGGATATAGCGACTAGATATCATAGGAAAAGAGAGAATGCAAGAGACGAGATTGTAGTTCTGTGGATTGAAGTGTGTTCTGCAACTCCCGAAACGTCGGTATTCATAGAGCTATTGGGAGCGTTCTCAATTTTGCACGGAACGCATCAGGCTGTTTTTGGAGAAAAAAAGTGTCCATTGTTTCTTTGTCATGGGTGGACTAGGGATTGGGCCTGGACTAGATTAGGGTGGCCCACACACGTGCGCGTTCTTTCGTCCGATCCGACCAGGGCCAGGCTGGTGAGCGCGCGTGTCTCGGACCACACCTTGGTCCTCTTTCTCACATAAAATTAGATACCCTAAAGGGTCTCAATCCCTTTATCATATTTGATCATGGTAAGAAACATATCCTTACAAAAATTTCAATATAAGTAGCACCCACATCAAGCATCACAACAATATTATACACCATCAATTTTTGAGATGAATATTTCATTTATTCGAAATCGATTATTAAAAATTAAACATATTATATTCATCTATTTCAAACGTAGTTTGTAACGAATTCAAAATTGTAACATTGAGACAATAGCAACACATTTAAAATACTATCCAAAATGATCAATTTTTCATCAATATAACAGACACCATTAGACTTGCTTTTTTAACTCGAAGTTTAAAACTAGTATGCGATTTAATGTCACATGTGTGAATGAAATGAGTGGGTCACACGAGCCATAGCTCCTTACAGGCTTCAGGTAACAATTGAACCAATGACCATATCAGTCCCTTTCGTCCTTACAGTTTTCCTTATTCCTTTTTTATTTTTGCCACGATGGCACGATGCTTTTTGCAGGAGATTTATTCTCCATCACGATGCATCCCCCATCATTGTTTGATTTTTTGTTTGTCCTAATCGAGAGGTTTCGTTTACATAAATCATACTCATATCCATCGAACACATACGAGAAAGGCCAAGTGAGTGAGTGTTTGTAGTCATCGCTCCAGCTGACCCTCGACTTACGCGGTGTATATTTCTAATATAAACTGTCAGTATATAGGAAAAAAATTGCTAGTGAATGCTTGTACATATTCATGATTATGATCTTCCACTTATTAACATATTGTTGATGACTTATGAACTATTGGTGCAACTGAAAGATGCATGTTATACGTTGATCAAGCGCTAACGATGGTCTGAATTGAACGTCTACTTTTAAAACTTGCATGGGCAGTAACTCTCAGGAACGTGAATGTGAGTATGTGACATCGCGTTAATGTTCTATAAAAGCTTGAGTCACAGAAGCAGCCAGCGAACGCGGTTCAGCGGTTGATCCTTCAAAACTAAAGTGCGATATAGACGCTCTTATCAATAAACAGTGACCAACGCAAGTCAAAATTTATACTTTTAATCTATGGATCTGCAAAAATTATCTTAAATATCAAAATTTTACTTTTTCCCTTTCAATTTAATCGCATCATTTTTTTTATTTTGTTCCAAAAAAACATAACATTTCTATTTATTCTTTATTTGATAATAAATATATATTAATATAATTAAATTATCTCATCATCTTTTTTCTCTTCTCTTATTCTCTCCATTAAACTTGACTTACACCCCACTATCATTAAAAAAATACTATTTTTTATTCATCAAGTTTAATAAAAATTCAACATACACAAAAAATTACACGTTGGATTAAATCGTTATAATTAAATTATGATGGAGATAGTAGTATTATCATGCAAAGTAGTCATGTTTTAATTCTGATTTGTTTTAAAAGAAAACCAGATAGCCATGAACAGACATTGATATTTACTTTACACAAGTTCACTCAAATATGGACGGCAACAGGAAACAGATCCTCGGTCTCCATAGTAATTATTGCAACAGATCAATGGACAACAGACAAAAACAATTCTGATCATGTGAACAAATGCCAGTACGTGAACAACTCCATCAAATAACCAAATCATGAATAAGACGTTTACACAACTTCGCGACACTTCAGATTCGATTAAACTTTCATCATATGCACCAATAACATAACGAAAACCTGTACTTTCAAGCCTGAAACTTATAAAGAAAAAACCCATAAGTTGTCGTGTGATCAACAACCGTCTATTATTTAATCCCAAGTATAACTCCTCTGAAACTAATCAATTAAAGATTTAGTTATAAGATCGTTATATCCATTAGGAATTAACCTGTCCAATAACATTGATCATCTTGGGCTGATATTGTTCCCTTAAGCATAGTTATCGAAACTAAATTATATTACACAACATGTGAGAAACAAATATGATGAAAACAAGTTTATGTACAAACATGTATAGGTTAAATGAAAAGGAATAAAAGATTATTTGAAAACTTTTATTCATATTGGTTTCGTGAAAAGTTGAGAGTGTATATAAAGATTTCTTCACTAAATTTTTCTTGAATAGATTGTTAAGATATGTGGGCTTCACTAACACATGCGCACGTCTGACCGGTTTTGGGCTTGGACTTCGACAAATGATGCTCTACTCGTGCGTATATTTTTTTTGGACAAATATACTATTCCACGTCCGGACGCAACTTTCTCCCATGGTCAACGATGACTAAATAAAATCATAAAACTTGTATTTTTTTTTTGTTAGTGTAAAACAATTTTTTCTCTCAAAAAACCATATTATTTCACCCATAAACATGTTGCTTTGGGTTTGGACCATCTTCCTTGTATATTGTTTCAACACATTCCAATCATCAATTTCTTCAATCTCTCATTCAATAAAGAAATCTTCATAAAATCAATATCGGTTTCTTTCACATTCACAAAAGAGATTTCAAGAAGATTTCTTAAGAAATGTTAGTTTTCAATAAACTTAATTATATCTTGGACCAAAACGATCTTTGCATTATTCGAAAATAAGACAAATAAAAAAAATTAATCATAACGTCTCTAAATCTAATGAAGGATCGTGTTTCACTCTTCGAATTTCTTCCATTTTCTTGACATCTTGTTCCTACACCCCCATTGGATCTGCCCATAGCTGTTAAATCCCCACTGTCCACTCCACCACTCATCTTCACTCTCTTATTAACCCCATTATCTATTAGCCTATACAAGAAGAACCACAACACAAACACAAAACAAAAACACAACAATGCTATCATCTCCCTCACACACTCCCCTGCTCCACCGACCCACATCAGAATCCGGCCACAATTACCCGAAATCTCGACGACCCATTACTGGATTCAACACGATACCCGCTTCAATCCTCTTCTTACTCTCATTGATCTTCTTGATCCGTAATGGGCAAGAACCACAAAAAACAGAACAAAAGCAGAGCACACTTCCACCAATGTCGAGATCGGAGAAACTCGGCGTGTCGTAGAAGAGTTCTCCTGTGAGGGATGATTCGGAGACGTATCCTTAGAGAGATGAAATGTTTGCTTGGCAGAGAACTGGGTATCATTTTCAGCCTGAGAAGAACTGGATGAATGGTAGGTGCAGGAACGACTCTGTTTGTTTTTAAATTTTTTTGGCGATGGTGATTTTGTTGGGTCATTCATTAGCTTATGATTATGTGAGTTAATGTTCTTGAGTTTTGATTTTTTGGGGTCCCTGAAGAATCTAACATTCAGGGGCGTGTTATAAACTTTGTAGATTATAACACAATTGAACTTATTCCATTCAGGTTGATCACTCGATTGTGGAGGCATTTGGGCAAGGAGGGAGGACGCTCATCACCTCTAGAATCTACCCAACAGAAGCCATCTACGGGGCCGCGAAAGTCTTCCTCTTCAACAATGCGACGGAACTAAGTGTCATCGCCTCCGTCAAGGCTTGGCTGGTCGATTCTGTTGGCATCCATCCGTTCCCTCTTGATCAAATCTGATCAAATTCTCTCCATTCTTTTCTCTCATGTATGTGCATTAGTTTTCTCTTCTTTGATGATTGCTTTGCTTCTTGTTGATAGAAGGCTACTTTGTACTGTGAGCTGAGCGGGAAATTTTGGGATATGGTAGCAGAATTGAGCCCATTGTTTATTGGGCCAGGCTGATGTGTTAAAGGTTGAGGCAAGCCCGGCCCAATGTATTTTTGAGTTTTGGTCCATAAACATCTTTGGATATTTATTCTTCGATTTTTGGCATATGTAGTCTGTTGATGTCCATGTAAATGTTGAACAATGTACTTCGTACTTTATGATAAGAATAACATCCATGAACACCATTTGAACATCAAACGTTGATTCGTCTTTCCCTGCGCTTTATGTCGAAACCTCTCCTCTACAACGATGACGAGTTTATTTCATCCAAGTATCGAACAAAACCGTGTTACTCATCGAAATCTCACTAGTAAAATGAGGTT
Source organism: Drosera capensis (assembly GCA_001925005.1). Taxonomy (NCBI): domain Eukaryota; kingdom Viridiplantae; phylum Streptophyta; class Magnoliopsida; order Caryophyllales; family Droseraceae; genus Drosera; species Drosera capensis. The sequence goes on from LIEC01011864.1 coordinate 69,750, forward strand.
ATGCCGTTGAACGTGGTGGTTGATGCACAGAATTAGAAGTAAACATTATGATTTCTGATCTTCTCACGTTTCTTTTCTTGGAGCCCTTTCGATTTGCAGTTCGAAACTTGATGCAGTTGATCTTATTTTTCTATGTTTGGACAATCATTAATGTATCTCATGGATCCATATTTTTGTTGTTTCCATATATACCATGTGCTAGCTAGTAGAGGCCCATTTCGAATATGGGCTGTCTATCTGTCTTATAAATAAAGATGTATTTTTACTCCCTAAAACTCGTTTTGTTTTAGAATAATTGTAATATTTTGATTTGGTTCGTCCAGATAAATTTTGCAATGTGTTTTGAGACGACCAATTATCATTTTTCGTAAAATTATCGTGAAACACTAGTGATAGTTTAAGTTATGTATTTCAATCCTGAATCAATGACGTAAGTTTCTTATATTATTTAAACAAATAAGGTAAATAATCAAAATACGTGTTGAATAATACTAAAAAAATAAAATATTATATTTATTTTGATACGGACGAAGTAGAAGATTAGATTGCTTTGTACTGATCGTCTAACACTTATGGTGTCATTGGTAATATTGTTTAATTTGAGAATTGAGATGAATTATTGTAATCTATAGGAATTTACCACGATTAATTGATTTTTCATACATATGCTCTCACTGGTGAAGCCTACACCGGACGATTTCGATCAAGAAGAATGCTTGCAGCACTGAGCTCGAGATGCATCGGTGAAATTAAATTGTCACTCGAATGTGCATAGCATGATTATTTAACATGCTTTTATGGTTTGTTGATAAAGTACTCGAGGACTAAGATCCTGTTTGGTAAAGTTGCGCAATTATATTTTGATATCCAATGTAACTTTTTGTTATATTTTTGATATCTATTTTGTTTTTGAGAATTCATATATATAAAACTCACACATGCATGATATACTGAGTTAATGTTTGCAGTTCACAAATTTTAATAAATATTAAAATATAAATGAAATTTTGATATTTTTATATAATTTATCTTAAATATACCCGTTTTTAATGGTCTGTTTTCGTTTTTGAAGGAACACTCAAGCTGGTCGTATTTTTATCAGCTAGTTAGACAACAAAGTTGCTGATTTTCTGCAATTCGAAAATGAGAAGAAAAAGGTACAAAGTTTTGAATTCGAAGAAGATAACAACTAATTAACCAACAGTAAGAGGAAAAAACGAAAAATTGAAGTGGCAACAGCTTCTATTCAAACATTTACGGAAACCTAAACACGCTTTAACAGCCCTTCAAATTTCACCTCAGTCGCTCATATATTCACTCACTGTCCCATTCAGCCATTCTATTTTCTGGTCAGAGCATCACCATTGTCGATACAAAGGCAGCAAATAACCGCGGTGTTCTTGTGGCCTGAAAATGGAGTTCCAGGGGCGATGGTCGTGGACTTTGATCTTCGTCGTCTGTGCTCTCCTCTCGAGCAATATCTGTCTCGCTAGCGATCCTGTTGATCACTACAACATTACTTTCACTTACAAGAAAGTCGCACCCCTTGGCGCTTCTCAGCAGGTACTAAATCATTCCTCTGGTTCTTCAACTATTTGCGCATTTGATCTTGATGAGCAACTAGTTAGTTGTTGTTGTTCATGGTTCACCGAAGTTGTTAAGACGTAAAACGATACTTGTTTAACATACAAAATGCATGAAAAAGGTATATACATCCGGGTAGAGATTGTAATTCACACTAGTTTCTTATGTCACCTAACATTTGTTTGGTAAACGTTTTAAGTATTTTCTATACCTAAAAATTTCCAACAAAAATGGTATTCTAAATTTAGATCATGAACATAAAAGCACGTTAGTCGCTTCGTGTGATTCTAAATTTCAAATCTTTTTTTCAAATTTTCAAATCTTTGCTTTGTATTTTGATTTCATAAATTTAAGTGTTTTTACAACCAAGCCAACTGTGATCCTCGACAAACAATTTTTTGACTCATGAAAAACGACAACTATTTAACTTCTAAACCACACACCAAAAACCACAAGTATGACCTGTGACACATCATAAATTACAATTATGCATGAGATAAAACTTTGTTTGAAGGAAGAGTATGTCATGATATATTTTAATAATAAATAGATAATTGAGATTAAAATAAAATAAATCAAGAATTTAGATTAAAATGTTATCTTAAACGTTTGTTTTTCATCAATTAATTTCAACTATTCAATACATCTATATCATGATACATTATATGATATTTCTAATAAATACGCTTCATATAAACATATAAGACGATCAAATTCGATATTGTACATTAAGAAAACTCGTCATTCGGATCATCTAAACTACTGATACTATGATCTTGCTTCTCCACATAAACATTATCATTACCAATCAAAAACCCGAAGGAAACAAAAATCCCGAAGATTTTCCCCCATTTTCACAACCCCAAATCAAGCAATTCCAAAACTTACAAAAACCCAAAATCAAAATCTCACAAATCAGACCAAAATACAAAATCCCCAAACCGCCACCGGCTCACTCGGTACCCGGTCACAACCATCACTAGTAGGCCAAAAAGCCCCTGCAAATTCTCTCTACGTTGCAAGAAAACCCCCATAAAAGGGTGCTTCAAGCGTCCATTGTTGATCAGAGCAAAGATTCTTGGTGGGTTTTTTGTAAAATGGAGTTTCGCGGTGGGCCGCGGTGGTTGCCGGCGATGGCGGCGGTGTTGGTGGCGATGGGCTGCATTGGTGGTGGTTTGTGTTTGAGCGATTATTACCCACAAGTTTTTGTTGATTGGAGTTTCAGTTACAAAACGGTTTCTCCTCTTGGGTTCACACAACAGGTGGGTGTGTGTGATGAAGGATGATGTTTCATGTGGGTTTGGGTTTGGAGTGCTGGAATCTGTTTGCGGTTGAATTGGGTCGGTTTTGTTGGGGTTTGGTGAAATGGGTTGTGGTTGTGTTCTTGAATGGGTGTAGTTTGTTTGTGGGTTTATTTGGTGAATGGGTTTGATGATTAGTGATTGATTGGATGATGGGTTTGTTGTTTGTTGGTTGATGATGATGAGTTTTGGGTTGATTGCTGGTTTTGATGAAATGGGTTGTGGTTGGATTCTTGAATGGGCGTGGTTTTGTTTGTGGGTTTGTGGTTCGGTGAATGGGTTTAATGATCAGTGCTTCAATGGATGATGATTGTGTTGCTTGTTGATTGATGATGATGATGATGTGTTTTGGGATGATTGCTTGTTTTGATGAAATGGGTTGCATAAGAGAAGGGATTCTTTGCAGTAGGGAGATTTGGAAATGGGATTGAAATTATGGGGTTTTTTCTGATGTTTATTTTCTGTTGTAGTCTCGTTCTTGCTTGATTGACGATGAAAGTTTGCATTCTGATAATGAACAGTATATGATTGATTGGTTTGCGTTTTCTTGTTAGAGATTTGTTTGTATTATTTGCTCTTGCATCATGATAAAACTGGCTGTTCGGTATGCGTGTTTGGTACTGTAACATATGATCGGATTTACTCTGGTTTTTTCCTGGTTGATGACGGAAATTTTTTGTTATGAAATGCAGCTTGTTGTGTTGTTCTCGTACCAAGGTTTGAGAATTCGGTATAGATGTACTTGGACCTCGTAGTTATGACTGGTCAAGGTTTTGATTCCAGCTCACATCCCATTTCAAGAACTGTTTGAAGGCTTTTATTTCTCACAATTCGAGGGTTGAACAGTGGTGAAAGTCGAGTCTGCGTTACATTAGGTGCTTTTAGGTTGTGTTATTCACAAAGTATATTAAGCTAGGCCTGTTCTGTGCAAATGGTTGTGTTTCGTCGATGCAATTCATTTGAGCGTGATTGAAACACTCTCTCTTGATCGTTTTTTGGTGTATCCTGTTGCAGGTTATTGCAATCAATGATCAGTTTCCAGGACCTGTGATCACTGCAACAACCAATGACGTGCTCATTGTTAACGTCCTCAACAAATTAGACGAAGATCTTCTTGTTAGCTGGTAATTTTTGTGTAGTGCAGTTGCTGGTTTTTCTTCTTGTTGGTATTAATCTTACAAATCAAACTTCGAATGAAATGCATATGATCCTTTCTTGCGTGTTGCGGACGTCTAGCTCTCATATTTGAGGAAGCAGCAAGCGTAGAATTTTATGTACTTACTGTGACTTGGTATTCTTGACAGGGATGGAATTTTTATGAGACATAATTCATGGGAAGCTGGTGTTCTCGGGACCAATTGCCCTATTCCTCCAGGCCGGAACTTCACCTATGAGTTCCAGCTCAAGGATCAGATTGGCAGTTACTTCTACTTTCCGTCAATAAATTTCCAAAGGGCTGCTGGTGGGTACGGTGCTATGATCGTTAACAACAGGTCCGTCGTCCCACTGCCTTTTGATTTGCCCTATGGAGATTTTTCCATCATGATAGGCGACTGGTATAATCGGGACCATAAGGTAAGGAACTGAGTTGATGTCCTCTTATTTTTTCTTTGGGGAATACTTGAATCGGACATGATATCTAATAGTCGATTTCATTCAGGCTCTGAGGGCTGCACTTGATTCTGGAGAAGGCCTTGGGATTCCGGATGGCGTTCTGATCAATGGAAAGGGTCCTTACCAATATGACACAACACTCGAATTTTCTACCTTTGATGTAGTTCCAGGTATACCATATAGGCACGGGTACAAGTTGGTTGTATAATTCTTTTGTGTAGTTCAACACTTATGGTGAAATCTTGCTTTCTTTGCACTGGGAAGCAATTGAAAAATGATAGTTATGTATTGTAGTTTCTTTTGTTTGGTTTACCAACTTTTAATTCCTGTGGACACTAACACTGCTGAAATCGGTGTTAATTTGTATGCAGGGAAGACATATCGTATCCGTGTTCACAATGTCGGTACCTCGACGAGCTTGAACTTCAGGATTCAAAATCACAATCTGCTTCTCGTAGAGACTGAAGGACAGTATACAATGCAACAAAACTACAGCAGCCTCGATATACATGTCGGCCAGTCCTATTCATTTCTTGTTACCATGGATCAAGATGCAAGCACAGATTACTATATCGTAGCGAGTGCCAGATTTGTGAACTCAACTCTCTGGGAGAGAGTCACTGGCGTTGCGGTTTTGCATTATTCCAATTCTCAAGGAAAGGCAGCCGGCCCTCTCCCTGATGCACCAAATGATCAATATGACCAGTCCTGGTCACTCCGCCAGGCATTATCCGTCAGGTGACGTATTTCTATTGAACGCATCCTTGTATTTTGTTCTACTTGCAAATGGAGTTCCCTTCATTTCAGATTACCTTTTGCTATTCATGCTTACCCATTCATGCCACTGTTGTCTATTAATGCACCATCTTATTATATGGAACAAAATAGTTAGTTGTTTAGAGACTCGCAGCATAAGTTTTTCCTGTTATTCTTCGCATGTTGAACCATGTATAGAGGCGTCGAATCAACAGAAAGATTGATGAACCGATTCGGATCTTTCATTAGTCTGGAAGGTCATAACTAAGTAGAGTAATTGGTTTCATCTTTGTTCCATTGCATACCATATCACCATGCGGTTGCCTAAACAGTATTTGAAAGTTGTCATTGTTTTCTTCTGTTTTGCAGGGAGAACAATTCTGCAAGCGGAGCTCGCCCCAACCCACAAGGTTCTTTCCATTATGGCACTATCAACGTTACTGCTGTATATGCATTTCAAAGCTTGCCACCAACCGTGATCAACGGGAAGCTACGTTCGACCTTGAACGGGATTTCATTTGTCAATCCTGATGTCCCAATCAGGCTTGCCGACGTGCACGGTGTCCAGGGAGAGTACAAGCTAGATTTTCCTAGCTACCCGCTGGCCCGATCACCAAGGATGGATAGGTCCGTGATCAATGGAACCTATAAATCATTCGCTGAGATCATACTCGTGAACAATGACACTGTGGTGCAGAGTTTCCACCTCGATGGGTTTTGTTTCTATGTCGTAGGGTATGTTTCAATCCTGACTATCATCACGAAATATAGCCTGTAGAAAACTCTGATGTTGCATCTGAGAAGTTATATGACTTGGCTTATTCTCAGGATGGGTTTTGGTGTATGGACTAACGAGAGCCGCAGTCAATACAATAAGTGGGATGCAATTTGCCGCTCAACTGTAGAGGTCAGTTGCTTCCTTCATAGCTATTTTCGTGTCCCTCGATACACACAATGCCTTTGTTTTTATATGAACTAGACGGAGGTGTAAATGCTGTTGCGAAAGGCTTGTGAAATCAACCATGTTTGTAGAACCTTTTGATAAAAAAGCACTTGTGCGCTCAATTGTGCAGGTTTTCACTGGAGCCTGGACTGCAGTGTTCGTTTTTCTCGACAACGAAGGTGCATGGAACATAAGAACGGAGAATCTCGACAGATGGTATCTAGGACGAGAAACATACATCAGAATCATCAACCCGGAGACGAATAAGACAGAGTTTGCACCCCCTGTCGACGTGCGTTATTGTGGACCTCTTGCTTATTTGCAGAAGTATGTCTCCCTGCTTTGTTATTTCTCTTCGTCTCATCGTTGGAATTTCAACGTCGTATTTCACTACTCTCTTCCATTCTTTTGCGCTTTCAGGGACCCGCCTCTGTCTAATGCATCCACCACTCAGAATCGGAAGTTACTCTTCACGATGCTGATCGCTCTATTGGCAACCATTTTTTCTCTACACTGAGTTTAGTTGAACCATTGCTCATGAACAGAGTGACATTACGGTCGTAGTTATCATCTCTTCACAGCTGTTTTTCTAATACAAGATTTTCGAAGTTTTAGTAGACATAGGAAATGTTCGCCAGAGTTGGAAAGAACATAAAGTTTAGCTGTTAGCTGGAGAACTAAGGGTCGAAGATGGTTTACTTGCGGTATATGTTCTTCGCGATGTAGGAACTTACCATTGGTTGGTTGGTTTAGTTGAATTCCGTTACATTTCCTGGCATGGTCTTATCTTTTACTATGGTTCGGTTGATGTTGAATACATAATTGAATCTCTATTTAATTAAACTATCAAATCTCCTTGATTCTATTCGAATTTTTTTATTCAAAAGTCTAGATTCTGTTGAGAGAGACTGCAAGCAGCCACGAGACATGCAAATTCTCCAGCAACTGATTGGCAAATGGTTGGCGATTCAGTTCCATATGTCAAATGGTTGGTGATGCTCCTGTTATAGGCATGGATGATGAACTCTTAACAGATTATGAGTAAATTAAGCATACCCTATGTTTTCCTTGGATCAATTGTAGAACTTGTTACTAAGTCATAAATCTGGGTTGGGAATACAGTAGAGTGAACCCATTGATGGAGAAGATGAAGATGAAGATGATGCAGTGGAGTTTAATGGAAACGGCACTGTGGAGGTAACTCCTGTCCGCATGTTCGTCTCAAGATAAATTACGACAGCGTCCTTGTTCATTTTCGCGGTTCCATGATCGCTATAGAAGCAACAAAGTTGCAACCTAGATGAGTTTAATAGGAGATCAAAAGTAAAACTTATAGGTATTTTATGTGATTTGCCTTGATAACAGAGTGATTAGATAAGAAATGCTCGAAATCTTATGAAGTGATGCATGACAATGTGGGGATCTAGAGTTCATTGCGAACAGTGTTTCAATATTCAAAACTAGAGTACTTGCTTAGCGGCACTTCAAAAAGGCTACAACGATCAGTGAGGAATGGAAGATACCAAACCATTACTAGGAACAAGTTTAAGAAATACTGTCGACATTCGACTCAAGATCATCAGTATCAAGCTAATCCATTGAAGCACAACAATGAGAGTAGGCGAAATTAATCAGCGAAGAGTATCGCTAACAAAAGAAGCACGCTGACAGCTGACATGCGAGGGTCATGATGGCACAGTCGGAGCAAAGTTTTCCAGGAACTAAGCAACATTATAAGTGATAAAGAACACCAGAAAGGCATATGCGTATGAACAACTGCTTTGATCATGTAAACCTACAAGATTATACTATGATAAGTGATAATCTACACCAGTAGGCACGTAGCAACATAATAGCCAATGGCTGCCAATGCTGTGGAATGTAATTCATAGAACGCAATGAATCAATCCACTCTGAAGGAAAAATAAAATAAAAAATAGATGCAGATGTAAAAAAATTTCCACCTCCACCAAGCAGATGAAAGCGAACACCATCAAGCCGGACTAACTTAGTCCAATAGTCCCCTCTGTCCGAGCATTCCAATTTCCACAGCTCAACGTTCGCAACTACATCATTCTCCTCCAAAACACACAAGCTCCCGTCTGTAACACACAACCTGCAACCGTATTTTCCAAACTCAGAATACGGCATCCAAATCAAAGACAGCTTCTCATCCACCAAGTCAAACCGAACAATGTACTTCTTCGTAGGATCCGACCTCAGAGTCACGAGATAATACAAGCTATCACCGACACACACTCCATTTCCATGACAAACCTGAAACTGATAATCATGAATACCCACAAGAGTCCTCCACTCTCCCGATCCCAACGAATAAACATAAACCAACGTATCCACCCCATGCTTAGACATACAAAACGTGTCAATCCTATAATCATCCAGTTTCCTCACATAGCCAAAACCCGAAACACTCAAATCCTGAAAAACTTTCTCTATTCTCCGATACCGAGATATGATTGGATTATAAACGTGGAAATTATCCGCCACAATCCGACCCGTACTATACGTAACAACACAAACCAACCCATTACACGATCCGATCAAGAACGACCGATCCTGCATCGACCCACAATAATTATCCTTCACAAGAAACTTAACAGAGGGTTTCCTCCCATTCCCATCAATTCCATCAACTTCGATCACATGATCCGTTACTTGGGTCGATGGGTCGGCCCCGTTCGGATCCGTTTTGTTGTATAGACGGATCGATTTCATGAATAAGCACATCGATGAGGGATCAAAAGGCTCCAAAAGGGTGCGCGCAAAATGGGATTTTGCGAATTGGGGAGTCGAGATTTGGGAGTTCCAGTGTTTTAACACTGATTTGAATCGGCAGAGGGATTTGACGGGTAATCGTGAGAGGATTTCTGAGAAGATTAGGTCTTGTGGGATAATGGGATTCTGGCGTTGTTGATTGAGTTCGCTATTGATTTGGGAATTCGAGGTTTGGATCAACCGATTAGGGCTTTGGTAGGAAGAGGGGAAAACGAAGAAGAAAAGGAGAACGGGAATTCAATATGGGAAGAACAATTACTAAAAATGATTATGATCAGTTAACTCACTTTGTCCATAGTGATTATATTGCATGTATAAAAGCTACTAGTACCTAGCACAATCCTCTCTTTTTTTTATATATAAATAAAAATTCTATAATTGAAATCGATATAATCCAATTATATTTCCTTTCTAATAATGTCATAATCACTTTAGAACTTTATTAGAGGGAGAAGTGGGATGAATGTGAAAAAAAAAGTTATATATTTCTTATGTTTCATATCCATTGAATAATACAAAAATGATCTTATTAATTATTTAATTCTTATTGATGTGTTGACTATTATATTTTGATTTCAAGATTTTGGATTCTCAATCCGAGATCTCTTATTAAATTGATGATTCCATGATCATTTTGCAAACTATGTCTCCGATAAAACTCGAGGCTTCATGTTCTTTAGCACAAGATTTGGAGTCTAGCAATGTCTTGCAAGTTGCAAATCAGTAAAGAAGTAACTTTGCCTGAATCAATCCAGAGCTCAAAATAAACCACAAAATAAACCCATCATCGGAGAATTGAACTGAACCCCATTCCTCATTATTCATTACACCAGCCGCCTACTTCACCCCTCCCATTCCCTAACCATGTAAAACCCTTTCCCCTCCCTTCCCCATCAAAAACCCCAAAATTTTCATCTGGGTCATCTCCGACGATGCCAAATCGCAACCCCAAATCACCAAAATCCCATCTTTTCAAAACCCTTTGATCAAAACTCTGCCCAAAACTTTTCAACATGAAGGATATTGAATACAAGGTATGAAGTGAATAATGACTTCATTGAGGGGTAAATCAATGGGAAAAACATCACTCGGTAACTCATTGTTGGAACCGCAAAAATAGTGCATATATCATTTGAAAACACAGCATGTTCATTACAATTCAGGCACCGCAAATATCTTCGCGAGGTCCTCTATAGGGTAGTATACCAGATTTTTCACGTAAACAAGATGACACAGGGACGCCGGCCTCCCAAGGTTAGCATAAGATTCTTGCTTACTACATTGTAAACTTTGGTCGGTGACTGGGTTCTAAATCTGGGGATAAGAACCAGTCAACTGGGAAGACAGTCATCTGTATTCCTTGGGCAAGACATATCCTGTCATGACTATTTTGTCCACAAACATCTTTCCTGTCTTCGGCATGACATGCCAATGCATTGTCAAGTTGAACTCCTTGCCGCGAAGGTTAGAACCCTGGCATAAGCCAATCACAATAGCAATTAGAGGCCAAATAAATCGAAACACGTTAATTGAAGCATAGCTGCATAGTTTTTGAGAATGGGATAGATTATGGTAGTGATGGAATAAAAACCATGGAACCATGGAATAAAAACCATGAAACCAAATGAAGATGGAGGGTCACAGCCAAGTGACTTTAGTCACACTGCACTGCCAGATGACTAGAAAAGAATAACTACCTGGTCAGTAAAGCGATATTTGTTTGTTGCGCGTATCCAAAATTTCGCATGCTCATGAGAAGGTATAATTCCATCCCAAAGAGAAACCTGTTTCACGAAACAAAAACAATTAAGAAAATACGTCGCCAGTGTTTTCCAGGACAGCTATTGGCATAAAATTGAATGAATTCATAGCATCAAATGCATAAGTTTGCAAGCAGGAAGACACCAATCCCACCATTGTTACAGGAAAACTATAAGGTAAATATGGTCCATTATGTAGAACACCACTTGAAGAGAATTAGGGACTATTCCTTAGAATAAAAGTTGAGTACATACACTCCCAGCACACAGAACATTACGGGGTTAAGAGAATCCCGCAACTATGCCAATCTTGTTCCTACGACCCACCCACTTAGTGTACAAATACCAAAACAATTAATGCTAATGTAAAAAATATAAACAGCATCAATGTGTTACCAAACAAAATTATAATTATTTTACCAATACCTCTAACCATCAAACAAAAGTCAGACTTAGACCAGCTCAATCAGTGCACTTTAAGAAGAATAAGATAGTTACAAGTGTATAGCTCAATAGCAGTGAATGAAACCAACATGTTCAATTGAAATGAAAGACGAAGCTTGAGTTGGCTGCAATATAAAGAAACATTTCCCAATGTAGTAAAAAAAATTAGATAATGATTTTTGGATAACATATGTGTTACCTGATTAAATGAGTTTTTTGGAGTTTCATATTCGGCTGCAACAAAGACAAATACCTGCAGCAATAAACGAAAAATAACATGAGTTGCCCCAGAATACATCCTGCTAGATGTTGAAAATGACAACTACTGCAACAACAAAAAACAACCCAGGTAATCCCCCGTCCTCGATAGGGTCTGTAGAGGATGGGATGTACACAGTTGACAATGACAACTACAGTTGGAATAAATGGAAGCAACAAGAAGATACAACAACTAGACCTTACTCAAAGCAAGAAAAATTCACAAGAAGTTAGTAATTGCACCTGCTTTGTATTCCATGTAAACAAGGATTGCAAGTCTGCCGTGATGTTCAAAGTCAAGCTGACCTGCATCAGTTTCCATTATAACCCAACATTTTTAATTAGCAGATAACAATATCATTCACTAAGCAAATGCAATGAAGATCAGTACAGCATCAAACAAATAGAAAATGCACAGAACCATCCAACATAGTACGTTGGCACAAGAAGAACTATCCAACATTGATCTCAAACAAAATCCATGATATTGGCACAAAAGAGTCTAATTGCAGGTTTAGTGGATACCTCATCACTTAACAAGATAGAGCTATACAGCGATGAACACAATTGATGCCACAAATTGTAACCAGTCAAATATCCTTGTCATCCTGTGTACCAGGCACAACGTAACCAAGTGCTACAAGACTACACCCGAATAAAAATTCACGAAATTTACGCTACAAATATTCCTTGATTGCAGTTTCGAGAGCACCACACAATCACAAGAACTTTCTCATAGAACCAACGAATACATACCTAAACACGTACAACAATCACAACAAGCACCTCAACAACAAGAACTACTAACTACTAAATCTACACCCCAAGCACACAGATCATGCTTCATCACAATAGTCACTCCAAGAAAGTATCACAACCTACCTCGTCGTCGCCATTGGAGAGCTTCTGAAACCGATTCACATTCAGCACCTATTCAACACCACAATCACAAAACACAATCAAAAATCAGCAACTCAAACCCTAGCTCGCCACACATGAAACAGATGGAATCGAAGCGGCGAACAAAGTGAGACGGAACCTGAATTGAGGCGGAGGCGGAGGCGGAGGCGGAGGGAGAATTGAAGGTGTCGGAGACGGACGCCATGGCGCAGATCACCGCGAGGATTGTGATCGAGAGCGTCAGCACCGCGTTCGCTCTGTATAGAAAGGTGTGCATCTTCGTTGAGTTTTGGCAGTTCGAATGAGTGGTGGATTCGGCGGCGGCGGCGGCGGAGATGACGGAGTCGGAGAAGGGTTTTGAGTTGTTTTGTGGGGTTTTGGTTTTCAGTTTCAGACACTGACGTGCTCCTCGCTCCCTGATTGGACGATTATCAATAACGAAAAAAAATTGTGATTCATTTCATCGTGTAATTCAGGTTGGTATAAGAAAAATGGAAATATAACGACATGGAATTGTATAGTGGATATTTAAAGATCGCGCTCTTTTCTTATCATAAATATATTTACTGCTATAATATGGATGCAGTTGAGGTGAATGCATTGGGTGGTATGGTCAAGATCATAACGTTGATACACACAATGTTATAGCAATGAACATAAATAAATGTTATTTTTTGTTTTAATTAAGTTATAATATTATATTATAATTCGATTATTTAATATCTATTTAAAATTTTATTATTGGTTAAGAAATCCAAAATTAAAATATATAAATTAAATTATCATTAATATTTTATAATAATAATTTTATATAAAATAATATTTTAATTTTTAATTTATTTATATATGATTTATAACATAAATAAATTTATTATTTGTCTAAGTAAATTTTATAATGTGATAAAATAGGTCTGTGTTGCTTTCTCTGTTCCTATCATGAACATTGTAAGTACCCAAAAAAACTCCTCACTTTCTTACAATCCATTCACTAGAAAACACATTCAACAAAATCTCCAATTCCACTCGATCATGCAATGTGCATCGTCATCACCAACCTGCAGAATCATCACCCATTTCACTCCACAATCTGCCCTCCCAAGGAAAATCAAGAAGCAAAAAACCCAAACAACCCATCAACAACAACAACAATATCATCAAACCCTTCAAAGATTCAAAACAAAACCAACCCCGTTACTCCCAACAAACCCAAACCCCCAATCCCCATCCAAACTCGAAGCCCTCGAATCCAGGCCTCCATCAACAACGGCTTCGACGTCGCCGACACCCAGCTCCTCTGCGCCCTCCTCGAAACCTGTTACAACTTATGAGCAGTCGAACACGGGATTCGAATCCATAGACTGATACCCAGTGGGATTCTGATCAAGAATGCCGGTGTTGGGTCCAAGCTGGTGAGGCTGTACGCCGAAAACGGGTACTTGGAGGAAGCACATCAGGTGTTCGATGAAATGTCGGAGAGGGACGAGTGTGCGTTTGTTTGGAACTCGCTTATATCGGGGCATACGGAGATGGATATGTATGAGGATGCATTGGCAATCTATTTTCAGATGGAGAAGGAGGGTGTTGAGATTGATAGGTTTACGTTTCCTCGTGTGCTGAAGGCTTGTGGCGGTCTCGAGTTGGTTCAGGTCGGGGAGGAAGTGCATCGGCACATTGTTAGGTATGGGTTTCATGAGGATGGTTACGTCTTGAACGTGCTCATTGGGATGTATGCTAAGTGTGGCGACATTGTGAAGGCGAGAGGGTTTTCGAGAGGATGAGGAATAAGGATTTGGTTTCTTGGAATTCGATGATAACGGGGTATTTCCACCATGGATTTGTGCGAGGTGTTTCACGGGATGATAAAAGATGTTTTCACGCCAGACGAAGTTAGCCTATCGGCTATCCTCAAGGGTGTTTCCTCAGTAAGAATAGGTGGCCAGATACATGCATGGATAATTAGGCGAGGCTTAAACCGAAGCTTAATCGTCAACAACTCCTTGATCTCTTTGTATTCGTCTCGAGGCAAGCTGGAACAAGCTCGTTGGTTATTCCTTCACATGCCAAGAAAGGATGTTACTTCATGGAACTCAATAATCTCAGCGCACAACAAAGACCCAAATGCTGAAGTATTTCCAGGAGATACAGAGCGAGGGTGTCGCCCCCAATAACATTACATTCGTTTTGCTGCTATCAACATGTGCTAACTTGGGACTTGTCAGTGATGGTGAGCGGCTGTTCTTGCTTATGAAGAACAAATATGGCATCGTTCCGATCATGGAGCACTACGCTAGTATGGTCAATCTCTATGGACGAGCAGGGATGATCGTCAAAGCCTATAAGATAGTTACTACGAGAATGGAGTTTGAGGCCAGTCCAACCGTATGGGGCGCATTGCTGTATGCGTGCAGCCTTCATAAGAATGCCGAGGTCGGAGAGATTCCAGCTAACAAGCTATTTGAGTTGAAACCCGACGACGAACACAACTTTGAGCTGTTGATGAAGATTTAGGAAGGAACCCTCATCTCATATCTGTTATACCTCAGACAAACCAATTCATGAACTCTTTAAAAAAATTCCAAAAAAGATGAAAACAATTCATTAATGATGCGAATCACATACTGACACTCTGTCTTGATTAATCTCCTATTATACCTCAAATCTATATAAATGATCGAATGTGTTCACAAGGATATGATGTTACGAGTCATTTTGAAGGGTAAACTGGAGCTGTTATTTGTCAAAAATTGGCTTGGATATAACTTGATATCAAAGCCTACACACAGTGAAGAAACACTTCAACAATTTTGTGGGTAGTCTAGGAATGACTTTCGTAGCAATCGCATCATGGGGAAGAAGAAGATCATCATTCCTTTGCAATCACAAAAATATATATCTTCAAAGATTGAATATGATCTGGGGCAAAAATTGAATAGAGTTCCACAATGTGCCTAGCTAGCACAAAGGTGAAGATGATGAAATGAGTCTAGAATGCCAACCTTCAATTCGAAAGTACTAACAATACCAGTACAGTTTCATGGGGAGAAGTGTCCATCATAATTCATGCTATTCCACTTCCATTGATAGGTTCGTTGTACCATGATCCACATTCTTCCACTAATTATATTTCCTCAGTTTCATCCTATTACAATAATTAATCTAGAATTTGTATGTGTGTTGAACTTTTATAAAATTTTAATAAAAAAAGATTTTTATTATTTTTATTTTTTTATAATGAGTTTTTTTTAACAATTATGAAGAACGATAGTAAATCTAATATAGATATGTTTGATTAATTTTATATTTTTTAGATAAAAACTTTCATAAATAAAAAAATCGTTATAAATATTTTAAAATAATTAAAAAAATAAAATGGGATATATGGAGTGACACGAAAGACGAGAGAATTAGATTATGCTATTTTATGAGAGTTGGGACATAATAGTCGAGAGAGAGAGAGAGAGAGAGCTGAGAAACCAATATTTCATTCATCCTCTCAAGTCTCTTCGATTGTCCTTGAACTTCTGTTCCTCTTCTTCGTCACGATCCGTGTTTTTTTTTCTTTTTCCCCGAAAAGGAAAAACTTCCCATTAGAAAATAAAGTTATAATACTTATATTTACACATGCCTTCATCAAGAGAGACAATCCGACACAACAAAGAATACAGCATGACAAACCATAACAATAAGTATAGCCAATACAACTCCATATTCTATTCATTCATAGTAGAATTGTAATGGATGAAATGTGGTAACTTGTCTGGTTTAATATATGATCAGTGGACGAATTATTCTCCATACATAGAAAGCATAGTTATTAAAAATGAAACGAATTGGAAAAATGTGGCTGGTGATGAGACTTACAAGCATGCGCTGTCGGCAATCCTTGATGGACAAAAATGGGCCGACACTAATGAAACGTTGCCTACACGCCATTAAAGAACAAGATCAATACTATATGATTTATAGATTCATCTCTTTAATAATGGAACATGCCCCCACTTTAACGCATAATCAGCATGATTTCCGCGACTTTACTCGAACTAAGCAATGAGGTCCAACTTCTAAATCGACAATAAGATGGTCTTAAACACAAATAAGCTGAGCACATTCTGTACCGAATCAACTGTAAGATGATTTAAGTTAAACATCCAAGATCATGTAAAACTCATGTTTCAGATAAAATTCTAATTCAAAAATATTTCACAGTAGAACAATTGGGAAAAACTATAGGAATCCAGGATTCCGTCCTAACGAGATCATTGTGTATGGATGAAATGATATTGGATTTCTCATTTGATAGATCATGTGATAGATGTTTTTCGTGCAATTATTGATCGGCACCTATCCCAAAATCCAATCTCTAGAACTTTGTCCACTAATGTGCTCACATGCTTTACATCCAAAAAAGAAGATCTCAAAAGTTAATGAAAAAGCAAGGCACGTGAAATGCCTCTTTCACTCAAATCTAACACTAACACTAACAGCATTGTATGTGTGCATGTATATATAAAAGGAACCAATACGCAAAGCAAAACCCAAAAATAAACACAAAGCCACCAAACAAAAGTCAAAAGGCATTATTAGCAATGACAAAATCACAAGCTTTATTCATGCTCGTCCTTTGCATCCTCTCGATCGCCACCATCACCACCACCACCACCACCACCACCGTGGCAGGTGGTGCCACCTCCACGGGATTCATTGTGGAGAAATGCAGAGTAACCCGATACGCAACCTTATGTGTCGAATCCCTCTCCGCCTACGCTACCAAAATTCAGCATAACCAACAACTCCTAGCACAAACCGCCCTCTCAGTGAGCCTACAACGTGCTAAGTCGACGAAGGCATTCGTCGATCGACTTAGCCGTGTCAAGGGACTTAGGCGCCGTGAGGCAGCGGCCCTTAAGGACTGCGTCGAGGTGATCGGTGACACGGTGGAATGGCTTGCCAAGTCGGCCCTGGAGCTCCAACGGGCTAATAACCAGGCCCGACCACACGAGTTCCGTTGGCATATTAGTAACGTGCAGACTTGGGTTAGCGCCGCGCTTACTGATGATAACACTTGTGTGGACGGGTTTGGAGGGCGTGCGACGAATGATAGAGTGAAAAGCGCGGTGAATGCGCAGGTCCAAAATGTCGTGCGTTATACTAGTAATGCGCTGGCTTTGATCAACCAGTATGCTATCAAGCATTATTAGATCCTTTTTCTGCAATGTGGAGATGCTGCTGTTGGCATCCCTTTCCTTTGCTACATAGAAGCTAATTAGCTAAATAATGTCAAAAAATAATATTTTCATTTTACTTGTTCACATTGTAATATTAAGGACATATTATTATCTCAAATGTTAAATGTTTTCATTTTACAACCCCAAAATTTGCGTTATTCCATTTTGGTTGCTCTAATTGTCATCTTATAGGCAATTCAAACCCCTCATCTTATACATATGTTCATATGACCCAAACATATAAAAATATTCATAAAAAAATACACATGAAAAAAGAATTCCATCAAAATATAATTTATTCCAATTCCCTGTTCTCTCTCCCTTCTCCTCAACCCTCTCTCTGCCTCGCCACCATCCTCACCTTCACGGCCGTCACAACCGTCCTCATCTCCACCGCCGTCCTCACCCCCGCCGCTGCCTCATTCTCCGGCCACTCCGTCGGCACAGAACAACACATCTCCAAAACCCCAAACGATCAAGCCAAACACCTTTTTTTTCTCACAAACTCTGATATCAACCAAATTTCGAGTTCTCTACTCAATCATCCACATCAAATCTCAATCTACTCATCCCAATCTGTATCTTGGAAATTTCATTTCAAGGCCTTGTTTCTATAAAAAAAAAAAAAAAATACGACTGCCATATTTTCGTAATTTTAGTGGTTAGTGTTGGAGTGATGATTATTGGAAGTTTTGATGTTCTCGATGCGCTGTTGCAGATACTTCGATCAAATGTCTTTAAGCAGATGTAAAAGCAAGTAGATTGACCTCTGAGAATCTCAAATCTAATTTAGATGATACTCAGCAAATTTTGAAAGGAAAGGAACAGGATCTTTAGTGTTGTTTTCTTTGCTGCGTTTATTTCAGTGCTGTTCCATTTATTCCTACCTTATTTTTTATCCAATGAGTTTTTTTTTCGGGAATATACGTTATGGTTTATTTTTTAGGTGATGTCGACATCTAATGATGTATAATCTCGTGTTAATATTATGTTTTATTTTTATTCATGTGCTCTATTTCATTTGTTCATAAAATTCTGTTTTATTTGTATATGCTGTTTGTTTCATTTGTTGATATGCTCTATTTCGAAACAGAACGTCTGTTCTGACATGAGCTCTATTTCATATTTGTATTGACGCTCTGTTTCATTTTTGTACTAACGTTCTATTTTTATTTTTTATCATACACTCTGTTTTAATTTTATTCAGACACTCTATTCAATATTCAGACGCTCTGATTTCGACGTACATTCCGACGACGTTTCAGATCTGACAGTTAGATTAGGACAACGTGGTCGAATCCCGACGAAAATTTTGACGGTGGTGGTCATATTCCTACGAAGATTTCGACGACGGTTGAGTGATGGTAGGATTTGAGTTTGAGATGAGAATAAGGTTAGAGATTAAAAGGATGAATGAATTGTATGTTTTTGAAATTTTGATTCCTTATATTTCTTTTTAGTTTTTTTTTCCTTCAAGTTTTTGTATGTTTTTATAATTCATTCTAACTTTAAACTTAAATATTTCAATATTGAAACTCTCCACGATGCTTTTTGAACTTTTAAGTGTTTACTATATCTCATTTTGAGTAATTTTTTTTTCAACTATATCGAACTTCAATAGTATAGTCTTCTTTTATACCTATGATTAAAGCAATTACATACAAACTTATGTTGTCAAGAAGTCAATACAGTCCTTCAAAATCATTGACATTAAGGAACACAACATTTGCAAGTATATTGTGCATAGAATGTATCATTATACTCCCTCTAAACCATATAATTGTAATACTTTAACTTTTTTAGATCAAACAAGGCTCGATCGTCCCATAACCTCCGTCATATGAAAATGTATAACTTATGTTATAACTAATGTTTTACAATGAATTTATATACAAAAATATTTGATTATCTCGCAATACGGGTTAAAATTCACCTCATCAAATACGCACAGTGTAACTGTTGTGTTTTTTTTATGAAATAAAAAGAGTATATTTGATAAAACATAAAAATGAGGGCTAAAAAACTGAAGATACATTTTAATTAAGGGAGAGGCTCTAGAAGCATCCTACCATTGGCATATTAATTGATTAGGTTTTGGTTAATCGGTTTGGTTTTCAATAGGTTGGACTTGTAGAATCTGTAACAGCAACCATACCGTTATGTTAATAAAAAGATTATTCTTTTAAAGTTGATAAAGAGATTACGATGATCCTCACTCAAAACATATAAATTGAAAATATCTTTTTCTGGGGGTTGTGACATGAAAATATCTTATATTTGGGGTTGTAACATAAAAATATATAAGATTTGGAAATGTGAATTGTCCAAAATAAGACAATTTGAACAAGTAATATGGAAATATGAACTTTTAACGTTGTAGCATGTTGTAATTTGTCCATAACACTATCATTTGAACAAGTAATATGAAAATATCAATTTTTGAGATTATAATATAAAAAATTAAAGATTATAATTTGAAAATAACCCAAGACATGAATATGCGAGCCACACTTCCCACACTTCATTATTCACCAATCCCAAAATCCTAAAAAGGTCAATCAAACCATTTCTCAATATTACAACGAATATCTATAGTACTCATAAATATTTTCAGTTTCGGACGGGAGTAAAACAAGCGGGAAACCTCTGATCATTAAATTGCCGACACAATGATTATTCATCATTAAGCCAATGTTACTTTCTTCGGTGTTGTTTTCTCTTGATACAGCACTTCTACACTCTTTTTGTCACTACTAAAAACCTAAACTCTAATCACTATCCCAAAATCGATCGAAATGTGATCTCTAATCTCTATGCTTAGTCATGAATCCAATGCAGCAATGTAAAAATCAAATTCACCACTAATCGATTCCAAACAACAGAATCAATCAAGTGAAGGGGAACAAAAAAAGAGATCGAAGTTGGCGAACTTCATCGTGTGGGGTCAGTGATTCGGGATAAGCGAACTTGAATTTGGGGATTTCGTTGAGCATAATCTCCGATGCACCGTGAGTGGAGGCAGTGAGGAGCGGCGGCGGCGGCGGAAGATGACGCCGGGGATCCGGTCACAGCCGGCAACGGCAGCCGCGGCGGATGCAATGATAAGAGCGATGCGAGTGGGGTAATTGACCACAGAGTGGCCGTTTGTTAACGGGACCCAAAATCCAAAAACAAAAAAACAAAAAAACAAAAAAACAAAAAAACAAAAAAACAAAAAAACAAAAAAACAAAACATAAAAAATGGTTTCCAATTTTTTTATATTCAAGATCCTAATTTATCTGAATTAAAAAAAGCGCATATTTTTCATAAAACCAAACCACAATTTTTGTTAGGAAAAATGAGTGTGGTTCACGACATAAATATTTTCTCCGTTTAGAGTTAATCGAAATTTTGATTCAATACGAAAATTTATATGAGTGTTAAATTTATGTAGATTTTAACGAAGAATAAATATTTTTTTGAATATAATAAAATTTATTATAACAATTATGAGATGAGTTAGTGAATATAATGTTTTGCTTAGTTAAGATATCCCAAAATATTTGCATCAACTCCTAGAATGATGGTCTTTTTAATACAACAGACAAAATCATCCCTTAAATTTGTTTTATTCGTAAGTCATAAAAAGTAAAAATGGATGGGTGAATAATGAGACATTATGATCCAATGAACAAGGGTCAATCCTCGCTAATGCTTGTGCCTAGTTCATGTGTCGTAAAATTTTTGAAATTAAGAGAGAATTAATTATATTTATATTGGAACATTATTTTCGTTGTTTTAAATTATTTGTAATTTTTTTGTTTTAGTCAATATTTAATCTAAAAAATCATAACAACCATATTTTGTTACAGTACATACATTATTTTTTTCACAAAGACTCCACTATCCCTAAAAATTATTTTTTATTTATCAAAAATTTCATAAAAATTCAACACATATATTATCTCGTTCCATAATTATTGAAACGTTTCTATCTTTATGTATTGTTTAATCCGTAATTTAAAAAGTTTTGTTACTCATGTATACGACATGATTTAAATTTATTATTATTATTATTATTAATGTTTCACGATATTTTTATCGTCCCGTAATATCGGTTAAATCTTCTATCTTCGTGCGTATCCGATCAAAATAATACAATCTTAAAAGAAATATAAAATTTTATATCGGATTAAATAATTATAAGTAAATTGAGAAAGAGAAATTATATATTACTTTAATTTTTTTTTATCAAAGTATTTTCCTTTTATTATTGTTGTTCTCCTGTATCTTTAAATTTTATAATTTTAAGGTGAGGCTGCAATTTGTTTGACTCAGTTGTTTGACTACTCCGCGGCATCAACCACCATGTCACCCCTCCTCCGCCGAACCACCACCGCCTTCTCCCCGATCTCCCACCTCCGACTCCTTTACACCTCCCCCGCCACCGCCTCCGACTCCGTCAATCAAACGGGCCTCTACGGATTACACCACTTGAAGTCCGCCAAGGGATTCCAGCGCTTCGTCGACGACGCCATCGAAAGGTAGCGGAATCAATATCGGAATCATGGAATGTGGTAGTGACTTAATATTTTATTGTGAATCGTGTGTGATTGATTGGGTGTGGTTTTGGTGTAGGGCTGGGGAGCTGGTGAATTATTTGGGGACGATGCCGTCGGGAGACGAGATTATTCGCACGATGGATGAAATCTCTGATACTGTGAGTGTTTTAGGATTGATGGTTGATGATGGTGGTAGAACTTTTGGTTTAAATGGAACTGATCCGGAACCGATCGCCATTTCGTTGCTGGACTGATGAGTGGTTTTGGTAGCTACTCCAATTTTGATGTGCAAGGTCGCTTGTGTAGTGCGGTGCTGCCCTTATGAATGATTGTGTCAAGATTCGAATACTATTTCTCGGTTTGAGCTTTTCTATTATAATGATAGATTGATTTTTCAACATTGGATGAGAGTAGAGGTGTGCTTAGAGATCACTTGTCCGAAGTCTGAATCCCGCTACCTCCACATTTGTATTTTTGTAGCATCTGGTATGGGTAGGTTTGTCTTTTCTCCATAATTCAAACCCAGAAGAGGATTTTCGTTTGAAGATGTGTTAATTGTTATGCCACAAGTTATATTCATGAGTGATCTTCCGAAAGTATGAATTTTGTGTATAGTTGATTCATTAGTTAGGTGGAGCTGTGTTTACCTGTTTCATTGAATTTGAGTTCTGCATGTAACGTGGCTATTCGTCATCAAGTCTAAATGGCACCAAAATGGTAGTTTTATGCTTATTGATTGTTGAAATTTCTCAGGTCTGCTCGGTTGTTGACTCTGCAGAGTTATGTAGGAGCACTCATCCTGACAGGTGCCTTGATAAGTATATATTGTATTATTACTTATTCTCATAATTATTATTGTTGTTTCTGATACATGTTCTGTATATTATTTGGTTTCAAGGGAATTCATTGATGAGGCCAGCAAAGCTGCAGTGAGAATGAGTGAATATCTGCATGTGAGGTGACTGCTTTTCAATTGTCTGACTTGTTGCTCAATGTTCCACAAATTTGGTTGATTCTTCTATTTGAATATAGTATTGGTTGGGACCTTGTAAGTGTTTGTGCAGGGTAAGTCGATGTTTTCGATGAGTTTTTTTTTTTTTCATGAGTGGTGGAAGAAGCATGAATAGCTTGATTTTGTGGATTGGGAGCATGAGGGATTGCTTAGCCTGAACATATGCCATGAGAAATCGATGATCATGATGCAGATTATTAGATGATAATAGGACGAAGTTGAGATTAATTTTTTTTTTCTGACCTGGAATGAGGGAAATTGATACAGTAGATTGTGTGATGTTTGCTATGGTACGTGTTGGGCTGTGTTTTTAGCCCCTTAATCTAAATTTCGTAAAGCATTTCGCTGATGTAGATCTGTACATGGAGAAGGAAGGTTGCATTTGCATACCATTCTTTCTTTGAGAACATATCTTATTCCTGAGTACCATTTCATATACGTGCTCTGCTTGACTCTGGCAAAAGTGGTCCGATCTGAATGTGATTGTTGTCTGGGAATTAAATGATTATATACTTGTTCTAATATTTTCCTGGAATGTTGCAGCAATGCCTAATGCTAATCTTGCTGTTGTTGTTATGCTCAGTTTTTGAACACCAATCATATTCTTTATAAGGCTGTCATCAAAGCTGAACAAGAAGGTGACAAGCTTTCCGCTGAAGCCAAGAGGGCAGCTAGTTATCTACGACTTGATTTTGAGAAGGGCGGAATCCATCTCTCAGATGGTACAAGTTTGTTATTTATGACTCCATATTGTATATTTATGTCTTTGAGAAGCTATCTTCAGCCTGCTTTTCCAAAAGAATTAAAGCAAATCATGTCCATTCTCTTCTGCAGATAAATCAAATAGAGTCAACAAACTCAATGTTGATATTGCTGGTTTATGTCAAGCGTGAGTAATTACCTTTTCTAGTATTATATTCCTGTTTTTTCACTTTCGTGTAATTTTTCTCACTGTTCATTCTGGTTGTTAAAGGTTTGATTTTTATAAGTCCAGCTCTTTCGAGTCGATTCAGGTTGATGAATCTATCATCTTAAAATGATCGGTCAATCTAGTGTTTTCTGTACTCATTGAAATAAATTGCTGTTGAGCTATGATTTCCTAATACTTATAGGCAGTCTAATAACTGTGCAGTTTTCTCATGATCTGCTTATTGTAGGTATAATGAGAACATTGCAATTGACCCCGGTTATGTGGATGTATATCCAGCCACATCTATCCCCAGTCGTTTGCATCATCTTGGTGAACCTGTGTATCGTCCTGTACCGGGCATTGGAACCAGAGAAGGCAATAGACAGAAGGGATATCGAATAAGGACAAATCCAGATAGCCTATCTTCAATCATGCAATGGGTTCCAGATGCAGAGGTTTTCTTTTTCTTGAATTTGTCATGATAATTGCATTAGTCATCAGATGCTGGCTTTATAGAATGCATGCACCTGACACCTCTCAACCACATCACCTCCTAATTAGGACAAGAAGTAATCGTCCCAGGGTTACCTAATTCGCTCACCCCCCATGCGAATTGCGTATTGGTTTGTGCGTACCGAAACGCGGTACACTTACGTACCAATTCGCAAAATTAGGCAAACCGGAAGAAAAAAAAGGAATCAATGAAATTTTATGATAATACAAATATATTAAGACTAATCTTCAAAATTGGACTTCAATTTAGTATTTAACTGATTCCAATCCTTGTAAATTTTGTTCAAAATTTAGTATTTTACATACCCAAGAGTTTGGACTTTTGAAGTTAATTTACTAGAGCTTATTATATTGGACTATAAGTTCCAATTTTTTTTTACAGTTTTTATGCTATTTATGTATTGGATATGTATTATACATAATAATCTACCAAAAATGTACTAATAACGTAGCGAAAAATATAGCAAAGCGAACCACGTACCAAAAAACCGAACCGAATGAGTATACCCCCCTCATGCCGTAAACTCACATAGGTGCGTACCCGTACCCATACAATGTACCGAAGCGTACCACGAATTGGGTAACCTTGAATCGTCTTGTGCCAATGACATTTATACCTATACTGTTTCTTCTTTATTCAAATCTATCCTTAGTCCTGATGAGTTTAGGCTTGCATATGCATGACATACTGTATTTACAGGTCAGAAAGCTGATTTACGTTAAAGGCAATAGTGTTCCCCGTGCAAATCTAGATGTTCTTGATAAGCTTATTGCTTCTCGTCATGAGCTTGCTCAGGTATGTTTATTTTTTGTATTTTTCTCTTTGAGTAAGTTTTCTTAACTTATGTGCTTTTAGAATGAGATTAGTTTCGCCTTGAAATTAGGTTGCATTTACCATTAATAGATTTATCCTGGATTAAATGCAGTTAATTGGGTTCAAATCTTATGCCGAGTTTGCTATACTCCCTAACATGGCAGCAGGGGTGGAGGTCGTGGAGTCCTTTCTGCTAGAGATGAGTGAAGTTGTGAGGCCCAACGCTGATGAGGTACCACATTGTTTCGTTGCAGTATTAGGTTTAATGCTCGGAGAAACCTCGTATTCAAGGATAAATCTCAATTTTATGTATGTGATGATTCATTCATTTTGTTTCTTGATGATTTGATATTTGTATATTAGTACCGCTTCTGCACATGGTTTACCGCTTCTGTATGTACATGATTTTACTGTACGTGGTTTACAAACAGTCAAGGACAATAACACCAATTTTCTGAAACCTGGACACACATGCTCTCACATATGAAATCAGCAGAAGCTAATGTATCCTACAAATAAACCACGAACAGTCAAGGACAATAACACCAATTTTAGCTTCAGATGATATGTATCCTATTGTTGATTCTAGACCACCTGTGTATTTCACTTAGAGAATCCACTTTTTAATATTATTTTATTTCCTATATTTATTTTTTCCCTCTCTCTTATGTAAAATTCAAACTTTTTGTTTGTTTGTTGTATGTGTATGTTGTTGGGGGGGGGAGGGGGGTGGCGTGGTTTGTGGGGGAGTGTCATGAAGTCTGTATTTTGCTTTTACCTTTTTTTTTTTTTAATCTCTTTAGGTGTTTAGTTGTTTGGTTTTTGGAATGGATGGGAGGATGTTCCTATACCCTGTATTCATTTTTTTTTACTAATATAATCTGTAGGAATTTGAGAAAATCAGGAACTTTAAGAGAAAGCACACAGGCCAAGGTTTAGTTGATTTAGAGCCATGGGATGAGACATACTTCACCAGAATTATGAAGTCCAGCATCTACAACTTTCAGTCTTCGGTAAGTTATTTTACTAGAGGTTTCAAGGTGTGAATAAATTGTAGGGCTGATGAATTTGCTCCTCTTTCATTTTCCACTGTACTGTTTATGTTCTACTTTTAGATGGAAGACTGGAAATACTTGTTTTATTATTTTTCTATGTGCAGGTAGTTGCGTCATACTTTCCTTTGACGCAATGCATTGAGGGCTTGAAAATTTTGATCGAGTCTTTATATAGGACAACTTTTCATAGAATTCCTTGTGCACCTGGAGAATCATGGCATCCAGATGTGATGAAACTGATGCTTCATCATTCTGAAGAGGTATGTATCTCTCATGGCTTGGAGGTGCCTGTGTATATCTGTCTCTCGACTTTCATGTATTTTGGCTGATAATGCACTGTTCCCCCTTTTTTTTCTGTCTACTGCTATGGTAAGAGACTTGGATTTAAAATTTCTGCTGTAGGCTTATATCCTTTGTAAGAGTTTATAAGTGAAGCCATTGTCTACTAAAGCAAAATAGCATTCTGTTAAGAGTTTGCATTTTCATGTCGGTACACATGTCCATGGCCGCTCTAGGATGCAGTATTTCCTTGCATTGACCTATGTTTCACTGGATCTTTGCATTCCTATTCCATTACAGGGAGATCTGGGATTCCTGTACCTTGACTTGTATTCAAGAAAGGGCAAGTACACAGGTTGTGCTCACTTTGCAATCAAAGGTGGGAGGCGGATATCTGAAGCTGAATATCAACTTCCCGTGTGTAAAAATCTTTTTGCCCTCTTTTCTTTTGTTAGATGCACATGTTTCATTTTTTACATGCATGATCTGCATTTAGTCTATTAACTCTGATGTTGGATCTATTTGATTTTAACTTTTAACCAAGTAGACAAACATCTTTACTTTCACCTGTTTATTTGTGGACTGCCCAAGTTTTTCTTGTGTGTTTATAAGAATTAAGAAAGATATTATTGACGCTAGGCAACAATGTGGAGGAATGGGAAACAATATGGGATGGAGGGATTAGTCCGGTTTTCATATTTGCTCTTCCACACGATGGGCCTAGGACGTTATGACATTCGAGCGTGTACAGTCATTTTGTGCATGTGAAACTTTTTGACAGTAAATTATTTTGTTACGTGGACATCCATGGTGTTGAGTAGTTATTCTTTGCATCACTCAGGTCATCAAGTTTACCCACTCTCATAATTCGGTTTTGTTAACTTGTCGACAGATTGTGGCTTTAGTATGCAACTTTTCGAAGATGCATGGCCTGTCAACTGCAAGGCTTAATCATTGGGAAGTAGAAACTCTCTTCCATGAGTTTGGACATGCTCTTCATTCACTGTTGTCAAGAACGGTATGATCATATCATAATGTATTAGGGTGAAGTATTTATGTGGCTAGTCACACAATTCTTTGTGTGTGGTTAGACCATTGGATTTGAGAATCAATAGATGAGATTAAAAATCAATTTTTCTCCTTCAATTAATGCAAAAGTGACTTTAATTCAACCATTGATTTGAAGATCCAATGATCTAGACACACATATGGCTGGCCATACAAACACTTTACCCAATGTATTATTCTTCATTGGAAACTGTTGTTGCTCCCTATAGAGGTTTTCTTGCACTATTGTAGGATTACCAGCATTTTTCAGGAACCAGGGTGGCTCTTGATTTAGCCGAAACACCATCTAATCTTTTTGAGTAAGTATGCTAGCATGCCACTCCTATTCCAATATTTTGATATTACTATATTGATGTGCCACGATATCATTTTGATTTGGCATTGGTAGAATGGACCCTTGTTTTTTCACTGGCTTTGCAAGCTTAGTTATATACATATGAAGATACATACGAAGTTATATTTTGGAGTATTACATGTCTGCTCGGGTTGGCTGGTTCAACAACATTTTGCAATCGCATCTGTAAATATATTGACTTGACCTTTCTTGTCTTTCTGTACCAATGGAAGTCATTAAACTTTGATTCGACAAATATTAATTAAAAGCATCAGTTTCTTGTCTGGCTTTCTAACTTTCCATTTCTTATGGTGTCAGGTATTTTGCCTGGGATTATCGAGTATTAAAGACATTCGCTAAGCACTGTTCCTCTGGAGAAACCATACCTCAAAAGCTGGTGGAGTCTATGCAGGACGCTAAAAAGATGTTTGCTGCAACAGAGTTGCAACGCCAGGTATACTGCTAGCTAGCTACCCTTTAAATTACTGATTGTAAACCTTTACAGAGGTGTTGATACTGTAAGCTAAAAAACTTACTTTGTCTTCAGGTATTCTATGCCATTATGGACCAGAGACTTTTCGGTGAGCAATGCTCTCAACCGAGAGATACTATTTCCATGGTCTCTGATCTGAGGAGACAATTTACAAGTGGGAAGCATATTGAAGGAATTTCCTGGCATATCCGATTTCCTCACTTGCTAAATTATGGTGGCGGTAAGATTCACTATTCTCTCTCTCTCTTTGGGGTGTGGGTTCCAAATAGGAATTTTGCAAGAGGTTTTGTACCCTCCATTCATTATATGAGTAGGAGTAAACATCGTCAGCCTTTTTTCCCTGGGATGCTCACTTCCGTACGTTCAGAGATGATTAGCTGAACGAATGATAATGGCATGAAAAGTGTTGAGATTGTGTCCTTATCTTGAGGGAGGAATTATTCTTTACTGACTATATCCTTCATCTCTGTGCCTGATACCCATTGTGGTTTGGGCATCTTATATGTGTTGTTCACTTGTTCTTATTCTGAATTTTATAGCATCAATCATACTCTCCTGTAGGCTATTACAGCTACTTGTACGCCAAGTGTTTCTCGGCAACGATTTGGAAAAAGCTGTTCCAAGAGGATCCACTATCACCAGATGCTGGAACTGCCCTCAGGACAAAGTTCTTGCAGCATGGAGGTGCCAAAGATCCAGTTGATATATTGCATGATATGGTCGGTGATGGGATTGTGAAGCGTTGCAATGGAGGCATGGTTCCTGATGTAACTGCTCTTTGCGAAGAGTTGGAGCTTCGGCCTGTTAAGCTATAACCGCCATTTTTTCCTTCTCTCAGCCACGGAAGCGCTCAGTTATTTTCAAAACCTCCCGGGCATTAGCTTGCAAGATTCGAAGCTTGACCTCATCATGCTACTCGGAATTGGTACTGCAGTGCACGATAGCACGAGATGAAACATGGTCAGGCAACGAGGAGGGCTGTTTATCGCGAAGCAACATAGGTGTTGGATTTCCTCATGGCTCATGCTTCATGAACTTCGTCATGCTATTGATTATACTATGAAGCGCCTTTTCCCGAAGTAGTGTAGAAATTGTGCTTCTTGTCATCAGTTCATGGAACGCAAAATACATTTCATCATTTTTACATCTCAGTGATTGGACCTTGGAACACTATTTGTGGGATGGCTTATGTGAGTAACGCATTATATGTGGTCGATAACGTGATTGTGCAGGTAACATTCGGTTGTGTATGTCCATGTCACACATCAAATCATATGCAACTTTGCATGGAGAGTTTTGTCCACAAACAAGAAGGACAAAACAGTAGAGTTTGTCCATTCACCAGTTTCTTGCCTTGTAAACCATCAGCAAAGCAGTGCTATAAAAGCAACACCGCCCCAAGCTGTGGTGGCGGCTGCTGCCGCCACAGTTGCTGGTGGCGCTTTGCCTCCTTCGCCCGCCCTCATGGTCTCTGCCTCAGGTAAATGCCCTTTTTCTGATCTTTGCATAAGCATTTCACATCTTGTGAAGCATCTGTTGCCTTTTGCGTGTCCAGCCATATGATTAGCTTTGATCAAGTAATGGCAGACAATTGAGCATTGGGCATTGACCATGTCCTGGTATTTTCAAAAGCAGCAACTTGGTCTTGGGGTTTATCAGGAATGAGTTTGTTGTGTTTGCTTTAGATCTGCTCTTGGTTATCTGACATTGATCTGCTGAACTTCTTGATAATTTGTTTAGGGCCAACAGTTAGGAAGAACATGAACGTGAGCTGTGGATTCATAATTGGATAATCAACGTGTTGTGCTCGGTCTGTATAGTCGAGTTGCTGAACTCTGTGTTACCATGGGTCCTGATATGAAGGTTGAGTTACAGTTGAATACTCTTGGTCGTGCCTCTCGTCGCTCATTGTCGTCGTTATAGTTGAAGATATTGGTTGAGGTTGCTTACCTTAACTCTACATCAAGTTTGGAGTTGTGAAGATATCAAGTTGAGAAGCTTGGATGTCTGGGTTTGAAGTTCTTTCGGGAACTATAGCGTGTGACAAATGAAGTACATGGCCGTTTGGCATTACTATCAATACACGAGTCATCTGTATTTGCTGGCTTCGGGTTATCGTTGGCGAGGACCCCTGTGCACGCTTGTGAGATTAACTTCCTCATGGCAGAGATCCGTATGATTCATTTTTTATGTCGCATCTATCATTTGTTGTACTTAATGTCCACCACGGTCCATGACGTTACTTTAATTTCATTTCTTACTAAAGGGTTATGAGAAATGCCAAAAGTTGTTACACGCATACTAACTAGAACTATCAATTTTTTTTTGCGCCGTATGATATGTCCCTTTCTACACCTTTCAAGCATCAAATCAAGTAATGTCACAGCTCCGAAGACTTAGCCCAGAGTATAAATATCTCCTTCAATGGACCCACCTACTTCAAATTAAATATTGGCGCCAAAATCATACACCATCTGTCATTTCTCTACACTCGAAAATAAAATTCATAATCTCACCCAAAGTGAAAAACGTGACACAACTACCAACATCGGTCACTTTCGCAACCAGAAAAATTCATTTACAGCCATCATCAATATTCACAGTTCACTAAAAACGCAACTGATCAACCACATTGAGCATTCTCAAATTCATAAGAATGAGAGCCAATCTTTTTACAAAAAGGACCTAATCAATCAATTAATCACTCAAAACACTATGACACAACAAAGTAAAAAAACCCACGACAACAAAAGCACAAAAAATACTCCAAAAGGGTAGTAAAAATAAAGTTACTACGAGCAATACAATACAGAGCAACGAAACACCAGTCACGGGTTTGAGTGATCAACAACAGCATTAGGGCCAGTACAGTAATTTACCACAGGATTCCAAACCCACTGGACTAAGAACCGCCGTCGGATCCCCCACATGTTATACGTGGCCCCATCCTCCCCCTCCAACATCATCCCCGTATAAGACCCGCCACCACCACTTCCATATATACCCTCGCACAAGTCCGCTACTTCCACAGGCGCCACCGGGTCTTGACCGGCGTACCAGGCGTTGACCAGCGGGTTTGTGGACAGCTCGGCGATCTCGTGCCCGATCACGCTCACCATTCCGTCGACGCCAATGTCAGAGTTGGGAGATTTTAGGGGTTTGAGGTTGGGGATGTAGTCGGGGACGGCGAAAGGGTAGGCGCAGACGCCCGGGCAGAGACGGGCGCTGTTGCCTACCCAGGCGAAAGGGAGCGTGTAGCCGACGATCGAGGGGAATGTGAAGTAGTGGAAACCGCACACCTAATGTTAGAATTCACAATAGAGAATGCATGAGAGAAAGTGGATTTGAGGCGAATTCGTCCAACAAATAACAAATCTAGTAAATTTCCTGTAAATTTTACTAGTAACACATTTATCTTCGTCTCTTGAACATAAACAAGGAAGAAGTTGAAGGTGCTGAAATTTTACATTGGTATATCACTTGAAACAATACTACGCTCCATAACACCATTCATTACGCAATTTAAAAAGTTTCGTCCTTGTAATTAAGATCACTCTCCTTATTCTGAAAAACTACTGGTTGACAATAACTAACTAGCAATAAAACTCAGTTAATCCCGTAATCAATAAAATCTAGAAGAAAAAAAAAAAGAAACATGCACAGCATATAATAGTTATGTAATGGTATCACCAATAGATACATTTCACTAAATGGATCCTTCCAAAAAAAAAACATAACGTGGTAAGTGTGTTGTGTCCTGGACATCAAAATGTTCATACATTAACGCTCAATCACATACTATTCAACACCCACTTTTTCCTTTCCCATCGTCAAATTATAAAAATCTCACAAGCGTGACATGAAAAATAATAATATTAACCACTTTTCTTTCTCTTTCATCTCTTTTTTATCAAATTGAAACTCACGAGCACATTCTAACTTTTCACCGTCACATCCTCAAGAAACAATCTACTTCTGATTATTTACTTTACAAAAAGTAATTTTTTATTATTCCAAAACAAACGAAACTATAGAAATCATAGAGCTTAGAACAAAAACAGCAAATGCAATTATCAATTGATTTTAAATCGATTATTTCTCAGAAAATAGAATAGCCGAGGGCCGAAACCAATTAACAAAACACAACAAACCTGCCCACAGAAATTATCCACATAAACATCCGACGAAGTGAGCATCAAATAGAGCCCCGTCTTGGGCGCAATCGGAAGCGGATTCGTCGTCGCCGTCACCGCGCTCTTCAACACCGATTGCAACGACAGCCGCGTGAGTGATTTTCCATGGGAATAGAACCTATCATTCCTCTCCTTCCCTAACCTTATATCCCCCGTAACGTTGTGCCCCGTCTGGTCAGTATACAACCTCACAGTCCTCCACCACGACGACACCGAGGGGAGGACCGAAGCAGCAGCGGGCGAGGAATGGGAGAAGGAGGAGATGAAGTCGCGGATGATGTGTTTTTGGGGTGGTGACCAGAGGCCGTACCAGAGAATGTGGACTGAGATCGGGGATGTGAGGACGGGTCCCATGTGGTAGCGGAGGTGGACGAAGGCCGAGGAACCTTCGTATTTCAGGGATGGGGAAAAGAGTGTGGACGGGGTTGCTGCGGCGGCGGAGGTTGTGGCTGTGGTGGTGGTTGAGTTAGGATATGGGCGCCAGGCGACGGCGGCGGAGATGAGGAGGAGGACGAGGACGAGGAGGAGGAGAGGGAGGAGGCCGTGGCCGGGAGGCATGGTGGGGAGTGTGAATTGGGACTGTTGGAGAAGAGCGGAGTGAGGGGACAGGAAAGCAGAGGGTAACTTTTATACAAAGGGGAAGAATTTCTTTTGACCAAAATCTCGTCAAATTTAGAATTTGATGGACGAAATATGCACCGTCCTAATCCCTCCCGATCTATAACCGTTTAATTCGATATGGCTTTTATTTATATATTAAATTTTAATATAATTTTATATATGAAGAAACAATATTCGTTTCTTTCTAAAATATTTATATAATATATATTTCGATATTGAATTTGTGATTATCAAATATTATTTTTTATAAAATCGTTATATAAAATTAATAATAAATTAAATTATAAATTTTAATCCTATTTCAAACAAATCTTTTCGAAACATGTGTTGTTACAATAATTTTGAGATAGATATAATATTTTTGTAAGGAAGTGAATTTATCGTAACACTTGAGATAGAAAATACTGAACTGTAATATTACATAATTAATTTTATTTAAAAAAAATATTTATTAAAATACAAAAATTACAAATATATTGAGAACATCTTAAAAAAATATTTTTAAATAAATTGAAATCAAACGAATATTAACTATTATAATAAAAAAATTGTTTGTTTATATTCCCGATAGATTTTGAATCCTAGTCACATTATTTGTTCTTTGTGTGTTGTCATTCTTTGCAACAAGTGGAGTAATTCCTCATCATAACTTGAAGCCATAGACTGATAGGCACAGTAATACAGTTATAATATATTTTTGTTTTATATTATTTTATATGTTTAATTTTAAATATTATTTTTATATCAAATTATATTTATTTTTTATAATATTTAAT